>JAKKPZ010000418.1:0-37298 GCA_022814885.1 Ditylenchus destructor
ATTTTACGAGCATTGGAAAGCTTACGTTTTGAGTTAGATTCCATTCGGCTGGCAGTATTTACGACATCGCCGAACAGACAGTAGCGCGGCATCGAGAGACCTTTAAATTATAAACACGCATTATTTTTACCAAATATCACAGGTCATGACTATCTTTTTTAATAGTTTACAATTTTTGTGTCCAATTTTAGCCACTGATTATTTTAACGCTTTTGTGAAAGGGCAGGAGCAATAGTGCAGTTTTTGATAAAAAGTGAATTCGTTTCGCTTTTTTGGCAGTTTTCACTGTGTTGTCACAAATCCGATATTACTGCTTCTATGCCAACTTTTCTCTAATTTTGAATCCTTTTTCAAATTTTTTATTTCGCGTCAAAAGTTCCTATCCATCGAGTATTCGTCATTTTTACCTGGCAATTTTGGTAAAAACTTGATGGAATGGGTGGTTTAAATTTAAATTGGAAATTTAAACAAAACTAACCGACCACACCAGCCACACACGGCCCAGTATGGAGGCCGATGCGAAGTTTCAAACGTTCCGTTGGCAAGTGAGCAATGGAGAAATCATCCAAGCTTCGCCTGAAATAGTTATGGTCACACAGTATTCCTAACATCCCGGTGTATGGGCCGAAACAGTTCCGTAAAAGCGATTTATCGTCTAATAGTATCTTATACTAGAAAGATCGCTCTTGCTATGAGATATTGCTGTTCTTGATATGAATAAGACCAGTGACAGTACCAAGTGACAATACTTACATAAAAGCCAACGACATATTAGCCACTTGGCGAGCATGCTCGTTTCCATTGCGATGCGGCAATCCAGAAACGCACAAATAGCCGTCGCCTGAAGAATTAAGAGAATTGTAGAACAGTTTCAATTTGGGTTTCAAACTCTTTTTTATCTCAAACTCGAAGCGGAATTTTAGTACAATTTACCTATGGTTTCCACTTTGTAGACATCAAATTCCCCAATGATTGAGTCGAGCAATGTGTATAAATTATTCAATAGGTTGACGACTTGGAGAGGAGAACATTTACTGGCCAGCGTGGTGAAGGAGACAACGTCTAATAAAGATGATAATAAAAATGAATGAAAGTTGTGCAAACAAAATTACCCGAGAAGAATACGGTCACACAGTCGAAAGATTCCGGCTCAATTGATTGTCCGGACTTTAATTTCTCTGCGACTTGTCTGAAATGATCCGAAAAAATTATTGTTAATTCGGTAAAAAGGCACGGAACATTGCTCTGGTTTAAAAAACAGAGATCAAAGATCATCGCATAGAAGGACAAATCAGGTAGCGGAGCAAGGTTGAGAAAAAAGGTTTCGTTCGACAACACTCATCGAATGACACCACATTTGGCAGGAATCTTGCGGCGCTACCAGAGTTACCCCCGAAAGTCCAGGATTTTGATTATCAATTTTTGCACCGCAAACTTGTTGGATGGCTGCAGTTTTTAGAAGCCCCGGTATAACCCCTATTCCTTATATAATTTTTAAGAAAGACTGAATTTCGAAGAAAAGAATTTCGAAGAAAAGTTAAAGATGGGTCAATCGTAACTGCACTCACCTTGGTAGCATCCTGTACAAGAGAATGTCAGACTTCTTCTTCTCCTCGACCAGCTCTCTCGTCCTCTCTTCCACTTCCCCTTCCAAAGATCCGGCGTATTCTTCCAGTAAATTGAACACGTGATCCATAAGGTTTGAGCTCCTGAGAGAACAAGTCAATGAAACTTTCTTTTAGGAATGTTAAGTCAAAAATGTGTACTTTCCAGTCCTCATGGAATTGAGAAGTGATCGAACAGTTTCCATCCTCGGGCGATCTTGTGGATTTTCGTTCCAACAGTCTCTTATCAGGTGAGTCTAAACTTTGCGAAAATTGCTTTCTGATTGTTTCGTTTATTCAAATTAAAGTTTGAATTGGCGCAATTACGAAATGATTTACCAATTTTTTAATGAAGAACTCAAATAAAAACAAACCAAAGCGGGGCTGAGATCTTGAGCGGCTGGTTCAATGCGAGGCCGAAACAACTGATGACCTCCTTTTTTGAGCATATAAACAACTTCTAAAGGCGCACAGTACATAATAAGCATAGACAATGAAGTAGACATATCTAGGTATAAGAGGTGCCCGAAAAAGTCCAAAACGGAATAACGGCATAAGCGCTTATTTTTGGTAAAAATAATGTCGAATTCGGATTCGATAGCCTCAGAGCCATATCGCGGTAAAAACTTGGACGTTAGATGACAATAAAACTATAATGACAGAATGCAGAAAGAGGTACTACCGTGCTCGATGCTAAACGTATCTTCAGATTCATGCACAACTACCCCAAAAATCTATAAAGCTCTAAGAAAATTTTGGCTCGAAATAGCCTTGAATGCCTAAAGCGGGCATGGGACCTTATAGGAAAAGCGAGAAATATCGTTTTAAACTCAAATTTATACCTTCAGCATTTCCTTTGACTTCGCTGTCTTCCCAAATGGGCTAAAAATTGTTTACATTAGATCAGTTTCATAATCATTCCTCAATTTACCTTCATATTGATCACCTCCACACAGGTAAGCGCAAAGCTGAACACGTCGCCTTGTTTCGTGCCGATATGATTTTCCTCTCGAAGGATTTCCGGTGCTGTCCACAGCAAATCTTAACCAATTTCAGTAAACGCTTGTAAGGGTCTTAAAGGTGAATGGCCAGTGATATAATAAAGATTACCTTTTGGTTCCTTCCTCTCCTGATCTTTGAAGCACTTCAGCCCAAATTCTGACAATTTCACTTGCCACCTGTCATCAATCAAACAATTGGTTGACCGCAAATTTCCGTGCAATCCGATTGGCGAAGCGTGAATAAAACGCAATCCCTATAACAATTTTCTTTGTTTTATATTGATACTGACCAAATTAAAAATTGGGATCAGGATTGTTAAATTTTTAAGGATTCCTGATTCTGGATCCATCTCATATTCGTATTACCTCGCAGACATCTCGAATTAGAGAATAAATGAAGAAACCATCGAGGTTCAGAGATGTGTTCCCCGTAACCACTTCCTAAAATAGTTGAAATATAGCAAAGTTTGCGGTATATAGAACAGAGAAATAGGAAAATGCTACCGAAAGTGGGCCTCGTGAACAGTATCTGAAAGCACAGACATTCAATTACTGTAAATCCTCTACTTTAATTCAATTTACTCTGAGGGTATTTTAAAGTAGAAAGGTCAAAAATCCGTACAAAATGAATGGAAATTGCTGAACAAATAATTCAAACTGTCCCATTCAAATGGGATTAAATTAGAGAGGTTTCGGTGTTATCTCTTAAATAGTAGATCATAATGTATTACGTTATGGTACCATCCGGATGAATGAAATCACGTTTGATGTCCAAATCCACGTTAATTTTAAAAATTCACTCGACACAGAATTTCCGGCATTCCGTTAATGTTTTATAATATTTTATTTCGCGCCAAATTCAATTTTTGAAAGCAATATTCTCCTTTTGAAAAGATGGATTTGAATAGGATATTCATTTTCTTAGTAAATTTTTCCTTTTCCAAAGATCGTTTTCAAAAGCAGCAATTCAAAAAACTGCTGCTTGCTCACATTGTACTTTCCGTTTAAGATTTAATACATTTGGCAAGTCACAGAAACAGACTCCAAAGAATGGTGCAAAGCGCGAGTAGTTTTTGATGCCGTAAAAATGGCTATACATAGTAAAAGTACATAGATTAGACTCACAGTTCTTAATTCCGCCATGTCTTGAGGTTCTAAGCGACCGCTAACTGTGTGGGTTATTGCAACCACTCTTTCTGCATTGAAAACGTATAAAGTTCCATAGTTACAGCTTTTCACACTATCAAACGTAAATTTCGAGGACGTAGTGCTGGGACCGGATTGCATAGAGTGCAGACTATCTAATGCTTTATTCTGAAATGATGAGAGAGAGTCTTTTATGTATACCCGAAAAATAACTGTAAAAATACCTTTTTTGTGATTTTCACCTGAAAAGTGAACATAAAATGATTCGATTTGATCATGATTAATTCAAAACTAATTTATCTGTGAGATATTTTCTCAAAGAACGCGGGAGAGACGAAAAGGCGCAGCGTATTACCAATTCTGATTTTGGTTTGTATACAAAAGTCGACGCAAAATATCACATTTTGGCTTAATAATTTTTCGTCTACTTATTTTACATATTAACACATTTTACACATATTTTGATTTGTACTATTTTTTGGCAGAATTTCGCAATTTTCGATAACTATTGGAAAAAACTTGCAAAACGATACAAATATGTGTCAAAAAGTAATAAAGAGAAAAACGATAAAATATCTACAGAAGTAAAACTTTTATGAAAAGTTATGAGTTTAGGCCAACAATTTTTTCCACCCAAAAAATCCACGCCATCTTTTGGCGCTTTCTGCATCCTTTCGGTTCCATTAATTATTTAGTCTCCACAAAATTTGCATACCAGGCTGCTGTATGGAATTCGCCACAGTCGATTCTGTCGTTCAGTTTCTCCAAGCCTCAATCTAAAAAGAAATCTCTCTTTACATTCAAACGTTTAAAATGCAAGTAAAATGCTTTCACACATGTAAAGTAGGCATAATTTGGCAACATTGTTATTTGGTTGGGAACTTTCAGGACATTTTTCATATGAAATGTCTTAACTAAAGCGTTAAAAATAATTGTTAAAAATAATTTAAAAGCTGTATTCAAGCAAGATTTTGAGTCAAATCAGATTGCATCATCGGGATCTATATAGTTCTTTTCTCTGATACAAGCATTTTCCCTAGGTAATCTTTTCTTATTTTACTTTATCGCATACTGTAATCCGGGAGCAAATTACTGGGCGAATTACCCTTGAAGGAAAGATTATCATTTCCCCGGACTTCCCCTCCTAAAATATCGTGGATCAACATTTATTAAAGATTTACTTAATCACGTAGTAGATTCCAAGGAAGACTCCAGCAATGACAAACAGCCCGAGAACCATCGCAGAAATCCAGTAGCCTTTGTACTCTTCGAAAAAGTTTATAGGACATCCTTTTCCATCAAATCCACATAAAGGCGTGGAAAGTGGTTGTACTCCACCTCGGGACTCCCACATCGTGGTCTTGCTAGCGTTCTCGGACCAGGATACATTCTGCTTAATGTTTAGCGAAATTAAATTTAAAATGACATGAAATTGAAACAAATTTTAACTTTGGCACTTTAAACTTTCCCACTTGTCTACCAAAGAATACATTCGGATGTATTGCCATGGCGTCAAAGCCTAACCACTATGTCTTTTGACTATCAGTCCGGGCCAATACTCCTGAATATATCCCTTGGTCGACTGGTTGGCATTCTCAACTAGTTGTAGTACTTAAGTTACCTTATTAAGTAATAGTCATGATGATAGAGGTACTGAGCCTATTTTGGCACAGAGGCAAAAATGTTACATAAGTGGAGAATCCCAAGAATAGTACAAATGTTTCAGTAAAAGTACAAGGATTCCAAAATGAGACTAAGAATGATTAATTATTCTTGTCTATATGTCCGAAACTAACCACTCCTCCGTCAAACACGTTAAATGACAGTTGTGGGAACACTCGGTTGCTGTCGAAGCCTGTGTAGGAGACAAGAAAGTAGCGGGAATTGCTAGTCCCGTCTCGAGATATTGATATAGATCCACTCATGCCTGAACAAATATTCTGGTGTATACGGTAAAATGGACATCCAAATATTGGTTGAAATGTGATTCAAACCTTCAAACAGAAGATTGGTATTCTTCGTTATCACTTCTCCGTTTCGCACATTTGTGAACCCGGATTGGTTTATCTAAACCATTTTAGTACTGTTTTGTTTTCTTATCTTCTTAAAATGGCTGTCAGTACTGGCAATAACAAGTTCTGCAGCAAAGTGCGTTTAACAAGTACACCTTCAACTTTGTAAAAGCGTAAGTACAAAAGTAAGTTACCACTCTTGAGAGCGCTAATCCATACAAATACATGGCATCATGTAAAGTGGTAGCGTATGGTGAAGCCTGAAAGCATAATTATTTGTGCATAGTATTGAATAGAATGGAGTCAAGTTAGCTGATGTTATTTGAGAAAATAATATTTCTGATATATTTTACAGGATTCTTACATGTATTCTAATGAATTCCTAAAATGCTCACCGTTACGTCTCTACGTTTGCAATCCGTGCAATAAAATGGCCATTGGTCCATCCGATCCATCACATCGTTGTAAAAATTTGGGGATTTTATCACGGCCTCACTTCTGGAGTCCACCTGTAGGCGATAGGAAAGCCGAGCAATTTTCCAGGCGTCCGCGTCACGTCCGTCGCTCGGTTTCCGGGTGTCAAGCCACCATGTAGCGGATTTCAAAGCGTCTGAAAAGACATATGACATTGCACTGTGGAAATTTTTGACCTCAGAACAAAAATGATACATGATGTGAAGTCCGGGTCGATGCTCCCATTAGCAAACCGCTTGTTTTCCAGCCTCAGCCTTGGGATGATGTACACATACTCGGAATCATCCATTCCTGCTTCCTAGAAATGGGTTTTTGTATTTTCCAAAAAATTACTTTTCTATGGCCTCGATAGCCCGAAATTCATTAAACTTCCTCATTTTGTCTTTTTGGTAAACAGACATTTTCCCAGTTTTTGGATATTGGTGCATTTTGCACAAGTAAATTCATGCTCAGAGCCAGTAGACACACCGATTTTCTGAGTCTATAGACTCCGGCAACCACCCGGCCTAAAATTATGTATCCCTCTAGGTATTTAGCTTTTCCAGCTTGTTAGAAAATTGATAACACTTGCACATTTTTATAGCATTTCTAAAATTTTTGTGAGAACTTCTTGCTAGGTGGACACAATAAACTATTTTTTAACCTTGAATATTATTTTTGGAATTATCCCAAGAGAGGTATATTTCCTTTTTATCTTAATCATATTTCCTCACCTCCAACTTGAGTGCAAATTGTCGCAGTTGAGTATTGTCATCGAAACAAAGCGTGACTACTATAATATAAAGTCAATATAGAGGCAAGTAGATTAAGCAAGTTTCATAAAATCGTAATACACTTACTCCTAGCTTTTGCTTTAATCTGACTGATTGTGAACTAGAAAAGTAAAATATTATTTCAGCTGGCTGTAGAGCTAACTGTAAAGACGAACCTGAACATCTTCGGCATTGAAGCTATTGACCACCTCATAAAAATTAAAATTTAGAGTCAGATAAAGGTAAAATTTTTATATATTTGTATGCATCATATAATCCTGAGAATAAGCATATAACATACAGTCGGCGCTCGATATAACGTCACTCGATATAACGTCACCCTCGATATTACGTCAGTTTTGCCCGGTCCCGGCCAAAATATAAGGATTTACGTACAAAATGACCCTCGATATAACGTCACCGACCTCGATATAACGTCACTTTCGGGAGGGTCGGGAGAAAAAAGATAGGGGTACCACATGAAATTTTTTTCCGGCGCCGCCATTGGCGGCGCCGGAGAAAATTTTTAGCATTTTTCCCAAATGCTCAAAATTTTCTTTCAGTTTTTCTTCAAATTTTTAAAAATTTCGGCACCAATTTTTGCCCATTTCTTTCAATTTCGCTCATTTTTTACCTTTTCAACCAAATTTTCTCTCGTTGTTTATATTTTCTCCTAATTTCATAGGGTTCCCAATTCCTTGGGGGACCTAAGCAAATTTGAATAAAATGTATTATTATAAAATTGGCCCATATGCTCAGCTTATCGCATAGAACACGAAAATCGAGCTTATTTTGGTCGGAAATAAAAAATAGCACTTTTCAAAAATTCGAATTCAAATTCGCGCTCCTTTGCAAGGCCTTGGCAGCCGATTTAATCGCTAGCTGTGATAATCTAGCTAAAAATTGGTAAATTTAAGGTAAAATAGTGTATTTTTAATGCATAAATGTACAAGAGGGCCAAAAACAGCATAAAAACAAAAAAAATGGCACTCCTACTTTTGCTTTAATCTGATTGATTGTGAACTATAAAAGTAAAATATTATTTTAGCTGGCTGTATAGCTAACTGTGAAGACGAACCTGAACATCTTCGGCATTGAAGCTGTTGACCACCTCATAAAAATTAAAATTTAGAGTCAGATAAAGGTAAAATTTTTATATATTTGTATGCATCATATAATCCTGAGAATAAGCATATAACATATGTTTTAGAATCAGTGACAATAAAACAAAATTTGTATTTCGTTATTAAAAAGAGTTAATATTAGCTAATATTTTAACGACATAGCTTATATTTTTAGACAGTTTTTCTTGGGAATCTACTGGAAAATCTAGAAAAGAAATTTCTCGGGGACATAAAGATGTCATTCACATGAAATATTTAAAGTACCTTTTTAAAACTGATGAGGCAATCATTTCTTGACTGAGAAACACCCTGAATTTAATTTCAAATGAATGAGCGAAAACAAAATTAATTAAGCGCTATACTTCCATATCCTTTTGAAACGCCCCGCAAATTCCGTTGTCACTAGACTGATAAACCAAAGCCATTACATTCCATGAGAAAAATGACAGCGAATTACACATTACATTGCTCAGACTAAAATTTCATACGACGTATTATACTTGCTACCATAAAAAAACAGACTCTGCGAAGTTCGGCACGACACTCCTAAAAAGCAACAATATTTACTTAATATTCGAGAAGTATACGTTTTAGGTAACAGTTAGTTACTTAGCCTAAGCTAGAGATGCTCTAGAGGGATATGCACTTGTACACTGAGGGACACATAAGGGGGTAATGGCCCCGGCTATATAGATTAGAGAATACTGATTAGACTTAGGCTTAGGAGCCAGGAAAATACCTCCTGATATATCCCTTGGTTGACAATTGGAGAGGACTCGCTCCGGGTGCTGAGGTGCATTTTTTGTTTGAAAATTGATAACATTTATGAAGAATGGTTAGATTTTGTCAAGCCTTGTAGAATGATCTAGAACGATCTGAGAACAATTTTGCTCTCAATTATTTTTGACCTTTTTGAGACTATTTGACTTATGTGATAAGCTAATGGTAAGATGCGGGTTACACTGAAAAGCTTTTGTGATTCCGTAATTTCTGGACAAATCCTGAAAATTGTAAAATCGGTAATAAATCCTTACATAACAGTTGGAAACAGATCAGGATGAGTGAACGAGCTATCGAAACACGGTCCCCATATCATTACAGGAACATTATAGAAAGTTCCAACGTGAGCGGCAAGGATTGCTCCTAAAAAACATTTACCGTGATAATTTTTGGTTCTATTTTACAGAATTCGCAAAAACATATAAGTACACCAAGCATAAAATTATTTGATAAAATACGTGTCAATTTTTTAGAATTTTGAAATTTTTCTAAAATGTGAAATAAGTCGAACAATTCACACTGCCAAAAGAGTAATACGATCATAAACTCCCAATGTGCGCTAAAATTAGGCAGAGTTTCAATTTTTGATAAAAACGTTAAATTTAGCGTCGTTTCCTAAACAATTTTTTGTATTTTTTATAATACACTTACAAGAACAGTAACAGTTTCTACTAAAAATATGAGACACGTTAAATAGATTACATACTTTGGTTAGCTTTATGTGGACATTTCCTAAAACCCTGGTCCAGTTTCTAGCAATATTAAAAACTCTACGTTCCAAACATGGCTTCATTGAGACATAGAGTTTCTTAGTGATAATTAGTGAGAATCGTTATGTGACTTTACATTATAACAAGACTCACCATCAATGCAAGGTGGCGCAATAAGCACATCGACTTTTTGCTCATTGATTAATTGAAACGCATAGCCGACGGATGTGGATTCCACGCATTCTTCAAATCTCCAGACAAAACTGAAACTACAAACAACATTTATAACATTTCTAATTTTTGGAATTTTTAGTAAGCCTTTTGTTGCCAAAATGTTCCAATATATTATTTTGTGCATTATTTCGTTTCCTCTGAGCTTGCATCAAATTTTGGGCGATTTTTAATCCAATTAGTTTTACAGATTTCAAAGCTAGGAAATGCATTTCGTGGTAAAGCTATGATATCTGATCACGATTTGCTTCTCCGGAAAACACTCTATTTTGAATAGGGGATTGGGCAAATAAATGGAAGAAAAATTTTGTAAAATTTGTCTGGGAGGATACAATTCAAAGAACTTAATTTCGCGTACAGTTTACTGCGAAGTACATTATCCTACCCTATCTTACAATACTTAACCACTTAAAAATTCATATATGGTGGGAAAGTCACACGTTTGTTTTGCTTGCAAAACGTGGTAACCTTTGTTTTATTATTACTGAACTACAATACTGTCATGAATAAGTAAGTTATAGAGGAAGTAACTGCGATATCGTGTTACGATTACTGAACTACAGGTGTAATTTTCTCAGAAGACAATTCAAAGAACGCATTTTCACATACAGAGATCATACCTTTACTGCGAAAAACTTTATCTTACCCTATTTTACATTAGCTAACTACTAAGAAATTCATAGGGGAGGTCACACGCTTGTTTTGTTCATAGCAAATGCCAATTGTTATTATTACTTTTGTATCATGCCTATTAAACTTCAAGTCATCAAGAATTCCGAGCTATTGGAGGTAAAGGTACTACGATATCATGTTGCGATTATTGAACCTCATTATTGAATTAATTTCGTTTATTGAACTTTTCATCTATCGAACTTGTCGTCCAGACATTATGGCTTGCTTGCCTCTCAAGTCTAAGGGCTTTACCTCCTAGATAGACGACGTTCTACCCAAGCTCAATTTTCTGGAAAATAAAAAAAGCTACTTTTCTGAGAAGGTATCAAACTTATGTTCTAATCTAGGCATTTTTAAAAATATCGATAATTAACTATGCCAAAAAAGTGTGTTATTCGGGTTGAATTCGCGCTTTCCTTCCTTTACATTCTAGCGTCAACTATGTCAATGTCCTACTGTTGCGATTTATTTAAAATAATGCAGATCTTCACTCACATTTTTAACATTTGCCATATAAACGGTATCGTAGTCAATACGAAAATGGTTTAGACATTCCAAGTAATAATAAAATATTATGAATTTCGTGTTAAATCTCTCATATCAATACAATTTTGCTTTGCAATAAGTAATGAGCAAACATGGCGAACAAGAGAAGGTAGCAAACAGAAGGTTGAGTGTACAATTTCAAATACCGCGAAATACATTATCTAGCCATAATTGAAATAATAAATGAAATAATCGGGGAAGCAGTAACTCATACAGAGAAGGCGTGTGAGTTACTTTGCTCATTTGTTTTTGTTGTAGGAAAGTGCAATTACATGCTTTAACATAGAGTGAACATCGGGTATTTAATTAGAAGGCTGTTATCAAAAGTTCTCTGTTTAGATATACTTAATATGGCACAGTTCCAACCGCCACCGTATTTGACGTATTTTTCTTTGGCAGACAATGTCGTAATTACAGTGTTCCATAGCTTCGCAATTCCCCTAATGACTCATCTGATTTACTGCCAATACTTTAACAAAACTCGACTCAAAGTTCTCAATTTGGCTCCGTCCATGATCATATTCCTATTCACCCACGTTATTTGTGCCACTCTCGAAATGCCATACCACGTATATCTGGTGTGGAAATGGAATCCAAGTGAGTCTATAACTGCGCAGATAAGTCAAAAGTTTAAGACGGCAATGGATTTTCAGCCAAAAAAATCAAATGATTTAAACTCAGTAAAAAAATCTGGAAGTCTAAAATATTTTAGAAAACGGGCTTACTCCGCAGAAAGTACGGTGAATTCATTTAAATCCACTGATGGGATCGCTTTAGAAAACGTTGGCGCCTACGATCCCTACGTATTGTACTGGACAGGACTATGGAATCAAGTCTACTTCCAACTTATATCACTATCCGTGCTGTTCTTGTCTTTGGATCGACTCTTGGCAATCAAATTCCCTTACAATTATAACTATCAAATCGAAAAGTGGATGCCGGGTATAACTATTACGATCATACTCGGATATTTGTTGGTACCTATCATCTTATATTTAATGGCACTGCCCTTAGAACTGGATAAAGGTAACTCTTGTGTCATAAGTTCGCTTTTTATGATGATTTCGCTTTTAGTGCAATATTGCCAATCCTACTCCTGTGTGGTGACAAGATATCCGACGGTTATAACTAATATTGCGCGACAAGTCATCCTAGCGACGAATTTGGTCGTTAGCGGATATCTGCTGTGCATATTACGGTCTTATGGAAATAAGAAAGAGAAATTGGTTCGTTGAGTACTGTAGTTCGAATTAAAAGGACACTGTCAACGACATAGGTTTTCCGCTTACTTTTCTCTGATACCATCTTTAGCTTTGTCTTATTGCTAAGCTCAGTTGTGTCTTTCTTACATTTTTTTCTCTGCTAAAAGGTAATTGGTAACCGGCGAAAATCACATTGAAGAAAGTGACAGTGAAATATCCCCTCAGTGAAAAACTCATATTTTGAGCATCTAACATTAGTCGACAGACTTAGACCTTGCATAGGTTTAGTCACAGCTATTTACCGTTACTTTACGTAATTTTCTATTAGTTCAATATGACCTTAATATATTTTGCAGAATAATCGCGCAGTGAAAATCACAATTGTGTTTGACATCTTATTGAATTTCATCCCAAGTGCGGTATGGTACACAGCAAGCATCGTTAGTTGCTTATTTCTTATTTTAGATACTTTCTTTAAAGCAGAAATGAATTTTTCGGTTCGCAATGCCGAAGGGCTTAGGTCGATCACACTAGGACTACAATGTAGAATAATGAATGATTGTCTAGTTAGTCTAGCAAGTCATAGATCACGAATAGATCAAAAATGGCCAATATAAAATTCCCCAATCATCCACTACACACTTTTGGCCACAACTCAGTAAGTAAAGCTACTGAGTTATGGCTATAATTACTTTTACTTATAACTGAAGTTAAACTGATAGTTTAAAGTGATAGTTTAACCTAAGGATTAGGCACTGGAATATAGCCTTTATCACGAATGAAATGATTAATAGCCGAAGTAAAAAAATTTCAAACCCATCAAATAATGACCATTTTTGATACAAATGCCATTATCCGGACAAAACGAAAAATGAGCACATTTATGTACCAATTCAAAAATGATATTATCCAGGTGTTCAAATTTAATATTGGCAATCATGTTGGCTCAATGCTATCCGTTTTAATGACATTCAACATCGCCATCGTGGCTGTCTACACTTGGTTTATATTGACAAGAAGGACTGGTCCAAAAACAACGCCGGGAAACTCGAGAACTCAAATAAGTGGCATAAAGTTCATTGCATAAATGTTGTCATTGTAGTCAGAAGAATTATTAATAAATCCGGCTTCGGTAGACCAAAAATTCGATCAATCTTGCGGCTTACAATGTTGTATCAAATGTGTTTTAATGTAGATATATCATAAATAATGTGATTCTATGTTTTGTATAAAATTTGAAACACTATAATTGAGTTGTGACTGTAGTTGTGGGAAACGTAGTAATTCCGAGATTTAATCAATATAACTTGGTCTACCTGATATTAACGCCAGGTGGTAGTAATTTTTCTCTGTAGATTCTGTCAATGGCTATCGCAACTGCTGAGGCGGATCTGCTGAATGGTGCCGCTGAAGACTCGTTCTTGGGGAACATAACACCAACTGTGATGTGAAGTGTGCCATTCTTGAAAGAAAAAAATTGTCTTTAACGAATTCTTGTTTCTGATAACTCCCCCTCAATTTGCGACTTTATTTTTGCGACCTATTTAAGACTTGATCTTAAAGGGGGGAGTACTTAAGACTCAAGTACTCATTAATTGACTCCCCCTCAATTTGCGACTTTATTTTTGCGACCCTAGCATGTCTTACACTACTCCTAACAATGTCCGGGGAAGCATTTGCCTGGCTTGGAAAAAAAATTTGCCCGTTATCATAACGATTATTGTGGGTTAACTTAAAAAACGTGTCAATATACATAAAGATATTCTTTGAGATTGCGAATATGTGATTTTCAGGCGCATTTTCAGATTTGAGTTTGAGGATTTTCAAATTTAATTTTTCTACTTTTATTGATGCGCTTTGGGCAACAGTGTTGTACAAAAAATTGCATACCGATGGCAGTGAGGTCGACAAAGGTGACTGAACTGAACTCAATCCAGGTCGAAGTGTTGTAGTTAATGGCTGTGAATAACAATACAGAAAACTTTGCCAATTTCCAATATTGTAGATCAATAAAATTAGGCGAGTCAATTTTATCCAGCAGAAATCCATTGAATCCGGACAAATAGTAAGACAGAATATAACAACTAAAATTTCGGTATGAAACAGTACAGATTGATGAAGCCTATCCTCAGAGTTCCAGCGATATCTGATAGACTAAAGAAGTTCCGCTTCCGAAAGAGGATCTCCTCTATTCTTATACAAAATTATGAATTCGGCGTTTTGAAATGAAAAAAGATTTCATTTCTCAGCTTTAGGATCCGCCTTTTTTATCCGTCTCGTTTGCAAAAACATTACCGCAAATCATCAAAGGCTTCAATGTCTATTACGCTACCATAAGCCATCTTTAAGCCCTTTTCTTTAACGACAATATTTTCTGCGTAGTGCATATTCGATGAAAAGAAAATAGCGTCTGTTATGATAAGTGTTCGTATATTATGAACTACTATCATCTCAAATTTGCCATACTTGTGCTAAAAGCCTGGTTTGATCAAATATACATTATATTTTTGCGCCAAAATAAAATATGAGAATGTTGAAAATTGCTTCACTTAACCAAATTTTCATGTACATTTAGAAATTCCTTAAATTTGTGACAAAACCGGTTATTTCTGAATATTTTGATTTATAAAAGTTGCTTTGCATAGTACCGTACCCTCTCTACAAAAATAAAAAATTCTTTCTGTTTTGCTACATTTCTACAGATTTTTTCTCGAAATCAAGTTACCCAAATATGAGATGGACACCTGTCAAATTTCGGTTTCTTAGGTTTCGAATAGTATTCTTAAGTATAACTGTTTTTAGATTTATAATCAACTACACATTCGTTGTTTGAACAGTTATATACATAGAATTTTAGGGTGGAGTAGGATGATCCTAGCGGGATTAAAATTGTGGTTAGAATTTCTTTGTCATATCCGTTTAGTTATAGTTCCTTTTAAATTTACATTAAATGATTCAAAGCACATACCATAAATCACCGTAAATCCTCTAATTAGTCCCCCGAAGGACTTATATAAGAATTTGTTTCATAAGAATTTTCAAAAAAATTTTCAAATTTCAAACTCAATTTTCTCCGATATTTTCAATGACAAAGTTTTGGCATTAGTGTACTTGGTGCACTTAGTTTTGGTCGAGCGAGACCGCAAGTACGTTTGGCATTCTGTTTGAGGGGAGACTTATTTGAGGGGCGAACTTAATTGAGGCGTGACTAATTACAGAATTTACGATATGCAGATATCAAATGTCGACCAAATAGAAAGAAGACGCAAACAAATACAGACCGTGACAAAACTATAGGATCACTCCCGGTTTTTGGGTCTTCGACAATCTTCTAAAAATTTTTTATTACAAAATTTTGATAGTTAATTTTCAATAACAAAACTTCAGACCTCAGTAAAGATAAAAAGATTAAAAAACTTTAGTCATAACTAATTTTACTACTTGTCATACACTCTAAAATTTTTGATTTTTTCACAATTTTTCGCAATTTCCTAAGCCTACTACCGAAATAAAAAATTTCGATTCTGAATACTTTTTGTGAAATTTAGGTACTCAAAAATCCTTGCGGAATTTAGGCTTCCCATCTTACGGGCGGTACTTCTACAGAAATGACTAATATTTTGATCGAAAAATATTTCATTGCCAAAATTAGAAACAAGAAAGATGCTCGTTTTCTTCTTGGTTACGCTGAAACGGTTATTCTTGCTTCCTATTCTTCTTGCCGAACGAGTTCATTGTAAATACACGATTCAATTAGGAAATTAATCCTTAAAAGATAAGCTCTAAAAATCCTCAGAAAAGCCTCGTTCTTTGTTTTGCTTTGTTCAGTTTTGTGGTATCCTTGTAAGGATTCAATAATTATCATTGTTCTTTCTCAGTAGCGTTGCGTCTATGGGAAAATGAATCACAAGGAAATAAGTAAGACAGACATTGTCAACCTAGCCACAATGGCAAGCCATAGAACATAGGAAAAGGACGAAAAATAGGAACTCTTACAAAATTCCTATAAAACTGGCGCACAATAACGCAAGCTTTTGCAAGGATTAGTGTTAGTCATTGATGAAATTTGTGGAATTCCTGCAAATTTGTAGTTTTTGGAGATTCTGCGAACTTGGCCAAAGTCTGACGGGGAATCGAAATATCTGAAAATATGAAAATTTTGCGAAAAACCCACTAAATATCCTTCGGCACCGCAGTCGGGCCTTGTAGCTCTTTTGCAGTTCAATAAACACATGCTGACAAAGTTTGATGTACCAAGTTTGTTGAATGTCTGTTCCAACAAATTGTTTCACAAAGTTTTGACGATTTTAATTCTTTTCTGTAGCTGCAAATAAATTGGTCATATATATTGGCCATAAATCTACTGGGGGCAAACCTTTATTGCATTTAAATGTCTTTTTTGTATATTTTTCACCCTCTACAGGTTTTCGACTACGCTGAATCCGTATCTGGCGTCATTTTCGAGATTTAGTGTACGGTAATGCCCTAATAAGGCCCCTGCTTTTTCTATAGTATTTTGGGCCATTGTCAAGCGGAAATTTTATACTCAGTACGGCTTTCAGGTTCAGAGAAATCAATTATGATGTTATGTTGATTATAAACTAATTTTTGAAACATATACAATTCCTCCTCTAAATTATCTTAGCGAGCAAATGCAGATTCGAATTAGCGCCAAATTTAGAAAAAAAATCATAATCCCCCAACCTTTTTTGTGGGTCAGTAGTGTGATATGTTGGGGTGCAGCCAGTGCGTCAAAGAAACAATGATATTTCTTTGGCTTCAATCATTGATCGGTTCGGAGCCAAAGGAACGAGCATATATGAGAAATATCATTGTTTCTTTGACGCACTGGCTGCACCCCAACATATCACACTACTGACCCACAAACAACATAAAAGAGCGAGCCAGGAATTGCTCGTTCAATTGAATCAAACAAGGGCAAACCTTTTCTGTTTTTTTCTAAAGTTGGCGCTAATTTTAAACTGGATTTGCTCGCTAAGATAATTGAGAGGAGGAATTGTAAGGGGTGACAAATATCGACCAAAAATGGCCGGGAATGGGTCAAAATAAATTAGATACAAAAAAATTTAGATAACGATTTAGATACAAAAAACTGTTATCTCTGTACTAATTTTTTAATTGTTTAACATTTTTTTGACGAATAAATTGTATGCATATATGCATTCGATGTTTGCTTACTGTCTCCGAATTTTCGGCCGCGGCCAGAGATAAGAAAAATTTGTCTGAAAAACCGGTACACCACTAACAAAGTAAATATGGTTCTTTATAGTCTGGTTTCAAATGGCTGGCAAATTTTATTGTCAGATTTTTAATAATGCTCTTTAGCCTTTACAACATGAATTTAGCCCATGCATTAAGCGTCGATTTGTTGCATTAGAGAGAAGCTTTACATGCCATGTCGTTTTGGTGACCCACTACAAATAGAGAAGCGATTTTAAGACGCTTTCAGGATTAGCTACTTTTTTGGGAAGGAACGTCTTCCGTTTTGTCTCAGAAGATTATGATTTTCTGTCATGTAAAGAATATAATGTATAGATGATAACAGGTCAATATTATCATTGATATGAGGGCAACTAATGATACGACATTCGCTCAAGAGTATTCGTAGAACATCATTAGTGCATTTTAACTCCGTGAATCAAGCCTATGAACTACCGGTCCTCCGTCTTTTTATTTATGATGCTAATGACCTCGGCAATACGTATTTTTTGTTTGGACGATCTAGCTTATTCTATATATTTTGAACAATGCGAATTGAGCATTTGCTCTAAAGTATCTCTAAATATTACGATAACCGAGAACGATGACGAAACGTTGGCTGTAAATTTTTTATGTTCTATGCCATCACCCCTCGACAGTGAGGAGACAATGCGACCATGGATTCCTTCAATAGGATGGAGAACTATCTATAATGAAATTTCTAATTCGAGGTTTGCCCTTGGTTGTGGGTACATGGTTGTTGGGGGAGGGGGGATAAAAGAGACTATAGAATGTCGAGAATGATATTTGGTAGGAATTTGGTGCATAGGCAAACAGAAAAATTTGCCCATCACATCTCAATGAATGGAGCTAGGTCATAGGTTTCAGTTTAAGCCTGAGCTCAAAGCGTTACCAAAGCGATGACGAAAACTATGTTTGTTCGCATACCAAGTGTATATGTTTCTCCAAAATATAAACATTTTATGACATTAAATTTATTTACACTACTTTGACAATCGTGTACCTCCCGCTTCTACATCTGCACGGGCCGGTTCTGACAGAAATATTTCAGCATTCAATGTTCAACGACGATGGACCAAATAATTTTACCAGACAATAATACTCATTTGGTAGTGTATTACAACGAAGATCTAAATTCACATACGCCAAATGTTTCGCGACATTCTGAACTATTATACCTTGAAAGGAATGAGAGTGTTTATATCACAATAAGTGTGTTATAACCATGAATAGCATAAGTTAGTTTTTAAACATTTCAGCGCCAATTTCGTTTGAAGCGCAAAGTTACATTGATTATGATTATATGCCGTCTTCATCAATCATGGACGAAGAGGTGTCATGTACGTTTAAGGAAAGTTATTATATAGTTGTTTGCATGTGCAATCAATCACTAACAGCAGAAGAGTATTGCCGTGGAGTCGATAAAACGGTTTTTGAAGCAAAGAGATTGTATAAAGGTAATGATTTCTGAGTGGAACGTGGCTGTTTCACATGTCTGAGAAAGCGTTGGAGAGTCCTTGAGTATTTTCCTGTCTATCCTGCTAGCGGAAAAGTCATTTTTAATTTCCGAATCTCCTTTTGATCAGCCAGACGTTTTTAGTGCAGGACCAAGCCGGGGTTTGAATAAATATCTGGATCTCAGGCGTATGCACACTTGAAGTGTGGTCCCCATTGATTTTTTGATAGTAGAGGCCAGCAAAGTCAGTCTGCACACACCTAAGATTCAGAATTTGTTGTACACTATTCAAAGCAATTTTTCGTAATACAAAAGTTGGCGGCGCTGTGAGTGATCCGAACCAGAGTTGCCCGCAATCGGGATTTCCCAAACCGCAATCCGCAACCAAAGTAAAATTGCGGAATCCGCAAACCGCAATTTTTCAATTTTTTCTCATTTTTTCAATTTTTTTCCTAAATTTTGCCAATTTATAGTGTTTTACCGCCAAGGATAAATTTTATTCAATCAAATGCATTAAATTACTACAAAATCAACACGAAAAGTTCAAAATCAATGGATTAAGAAGCAAAAATAGCGCCGCAGGCGGAAATTTTTTGAAATCTGGAAAAATAGAGTCAATTTTCGTTGAAATTTTCATCGCAATTTTTTCGTCTTCACCAATTTTTATAACAAAATTTTCTACGAAAAAATTGCCGAAAATTTTTGAGAAATTTGGTTTGTTCCCACAAAAATCAAACAAAACTTCTTGGTTAATGCTCCGGCCGTGCCCGACAGGGCGCGGCCGAGGAAAAAATTTTGAAAATTTTGCCTCAACAGTGAAAATTTTCAAAGGAAATTTTCTCCAAACCCACAAAATTTTTGAATTTTTTTCTTTGCTTTTTCGCTCTCCGTCCTATGTCTAGTACTAGTATTTCCTGTGTGTATAAAATTATTACTGTTGCCGGAGAAAATTTCATATAAAATTGCGCCGGGATCTAAAATTGCAGTAAAAATAAAGGATAAAATCGCGCCGCTGGCGAAAAAATTTAGAAAAAATGTTGAATAGAAAGGAAAAGTCAAAGAAAAACTAGCGCCGCGGGCGAAAATTTTTCAAAAATTTAGTGAGCCTGGAGAAAATTTCCTTTGAAATTTTTCAATGTTGAGGCAAAATTTTCAAAATTTTTTCCTCGGCCGCGCCCTATCGGGCACGGCCGAGGCCATTCTTAGGGGTGCTTAAAGATTGCGGATTGCGGCAAAAACAGGCCCAATCCGCAATCCGCTAGTCCGCAACGCCAAAATTGATCAACGCCAAAATTGATCAACTCTGATCCGGACAGGGGCGTACCAAGGTTTTTTTTTGGGGGGGGGGGTACGTTTTAGTGGAAATGGCCATTTTGGGGGAGGGAGTTCGGGGTTTGGGTAATTTTCGGGTTTTGGGGAGGGTACTTTTGTAAAATTTGCATAGAAAAATTGCTTTTTTCCCATTGAAGGGTACGTACCCTCGGACCCCCTGGGTGCGCTAGTGGATCCGGAAGTGGACTTCCCCCTCTAAGGTTACCCACCTTCCAGCGGGAAACAGTCCAGAGCCAGAATTTGTATCCTGTAAAAGAAATTATCATTCAGCATACTACATATATGGAGTTCTACTTAGCAACATATACAGCATGTACGAATATTACACTCATTTTCACATTAGTCCTAGCCATAGTCAAAGTGATGGATTCTTACTTTGTAACCAAGCCACAGCGACAAACAATATTGCCTCCAACGACTTTATTTCTTCGGCTGAATTTGAAATAAAAATATGGAGTTCATCATACAGGTACCAAATATGTGTTAAAATTTTGTACACATTCTCATCTATCAAGTTTTTGGTTCACAAAATGTCTTAAATTGTCTTTTATCTCCAAAGTAAGACCAAGAGACATGCTGCTCTCCATGAGATCAGCTGGTCTTTTAGACTTCTGGGCGGGAATTTGAAAAAAAAGTTATTTTTTAAAATTTATATCGGGAAGAGTCAGAGGATCCAGCAAAAAAAAATAGAGTCGTATACCCTCAAAAACGTCCAAAACCCGAGAGACCAGCTGATCTCATGGAGACCAGCTGGTCTCTTGGTCTCATTTTGGAGATAAAAGACAATTTTGCACGATTTGAAAATAATTTAAGGCATTTTTTGTCTTAAAAGGTCTGAAATTTCATAAGGATGAGACCCAATGCTCATCCCTTCGCGTAAACGATTAAAATTTGAGTAATGGCTTAAAATGATGCTTAGGCTTACCATCTCAAATAAGTGTGCCCGTACTTCAGTTCAAGCTCACATTTAAACTTGAGCTTGAACACTAACAAACTAACCTTGAAAAAAATTATTTTAACCTAGGGCTTAGGTAGTTAGTTAGCTTTTTAATTTAAGCTTGAGCTTAGCTTGTTAAGCTCAAGGTTTAACGTAGAATTTTTCGACGCGGAATTTTACCTGCCTTGTCATTTTCTGAAAAAAGTTTTAATTTTTTAAAGCTTTAGGAAATTTTTCGACTTTGAGAGAAAATTTCTAGTGTAAACAGACAAAATGCCCTTGAATCTATTCAGAGTTTACTAATGGGTATAAAATTTTAGTTGGATGTGTTCAACACCGGAGGAAATGAGATACTTTTACAACTCCAGTCAATCACTTTATCTCAACTTCCGCTACAAATACATAAAATTAACTGAAAGGATAGCTTTGTTCCCGGCGGACTTGTCTCACTGGGAGGGCACTTTTGAGGATAACAAATGCATCAAAATTCAGCCGTCCGCCTTCCATGAATATTGTCTTTGTATGGGAAGAAACAAATCCGAGCGGTTTTGCAAGTCAACAGCGAGTATTCTACAGAAACACGACGAGTTCAGGAACAAAACCGACAATGATCGTAATACTTTCAAATTTTACTCAAAATTTGGTTAATTTCAAACTTATTAACAATCAAAGTATAATAGTAATAATGCCTTCGGGGGCGCGAGATCTCGAATGTAAGCTTATCCTTAAAAAACTTAAACGCAAAGACTAAATTGGAGCCACCATGGTCGCTTGCCCTCTATTTGGGCACAACGCTAATGCCAAGGGATTTTGTAGGGCAATGACCCATTTTTGGATTATTCTGACCCTTAGGGTGTAATTAAGGTAGGGTGCAGGCTTAAGGGCTGACAGCTAAGATCTGGACCATCTTAGCTTTCAGGAGTACCAGATCATCTAGTATCCCTTGTGTTAAGCCCCCTCCTTCCCAGTTTTCGTTTACCCACTGAATTTCGTTAGCCGACAGGTGCATTATTAATGTGTTTGTACTTTAAGGGATTCTTATTCAGTTTATGCAGTATGGTTCTAGATAAATAAATTCGATTCCAATTTCTGGGATTTTTGGGGCAAATTGCTTAAAATGCCGGAAAATTATTATTCATGCGCCAAACTTTGAATAGACAATGAACTAACAATTTCTTACAAGGACATTTTTAAGGATAAAGTTTACCTTATTGATATCTTTGTAGGTTTTAAGGATTAAATTTTAAATTTCAGAATCCAGTTCATCATATTCTTTGACCTCGTTGAGCACTGCAACCACGATTCAAAATATACTTAGTGATGACGACGTAAGATTTCTATCAGAGGCTTATCAGTATCATTTTGTAATTAAAAACTGTGCAAAAAGATAAATCGTCTTGGGTGGTCCTTTGGTGTGTAGCGCTGTGGGAACCAATGACTTAGTCTCTAGTTACGCAGTTTTAGGCTCATCTTTATAAAAGGAAAGTTTAAGCCATTTTTCAGCTGTGTATATAGTTCATCTGTCAGAAAACTAAAAAACGGTACTTTGGTCTTACATATTTTTGCAATGAAATGTAATTTTGAATTAAAACTCTTTTGACAGAAATGGCTTAAATATCGACATTATCACAAAAAGTTGTGTCCAGCGCCGCTCTACTTTATGGATCGGACGGGGGGGGGGTCGCACAAAAAGACCACCCAAGTAAATTTAAGCATTTTAAAATCCTGTGATATGTAAATCTATTTGAGGATTAAAGAAAATGTTTCTGAAAATTCTATTGGGTCATTCCAAACGAAATTCGCAGCAGTTACGAAATTCAATTTGAATTAACCGGGCTTCTCGATATTTAACACTGTCTCTTCGTGTCTTTTTCTCCCTAACTCTTTCGAAGAAGGAGACATCTTTAGAGCCGCACACTAGCAAGAAATTGAGTTGCATTCTGAGTTAGGTGCTAGAGAAAGAAAGACACGAAGAGACAGTGCTAAATAGCCAAACAGTGGGAAAGTGAACCAAGGCAGTCGTGCAATGCATCCGAACTTGATGGGTAATTCAAATCGTATTTCGTAACCATTGCTGAGTGTCAGGGCGCATTTCGTTTGGCCCAATAAGTGACATGTCACCATGTTCAGGATGACGAACGACCGGATGATGGTTGGCGTTGGCAAGCGATCCAGAATAATTATAAAGAAAATATCGCATGGACGCCTCCGCCAAATTTCACCTTGTTAATGATATGTTGCATAATTTTAAGCGACTCATTTCTACTTTGGCTGGCTATAATTTTTTATTAAACGTGATAATAAATAGTGTAATAAATATCAAAGAAAATACAAATTAAGTATATTTAATTTAATTGTCGGATTCAGTGGTGCAGAAAAATTTGGCTACATCCAGCGTTTTGAGAAGTCTTTTGGTGTGGGGTTTTGAAATTCCTCTGGACACCGTACTTTTGTGGAGGCCAACAATTCCGGATAATCCTTGACTGATAACAAGGAGAGGGGAAATCCAAATTCCAATAATCTTGATGGATAAACCGAATCGCAAGGTCCAAACTTGAAGACTTTTGAAAGTTTCAAAAGTTCATACTAAATTTTGGTAAAAACAGAAAAGAACATTTTCTAAGAAATTATTTCTAAAAACTTATAAGCCATTTAGAAATGTATAGTAAAAGAATCCAGAAATCGATCCGAAAATCAGACGAGTTATGAATTAAAATCAGTAAATCCTGCAACATTGTGGATGGATGATAATTCTGGAAGAAGCCATTTATATATCGCTACATACATATTCTCCAAGGGGCGATTCACCGATGGGTTTCTTGAAAGTAAATTGAAGGAAACTAACAGGGGGATTTTATCTTTTACAGGTTTTCGACACCGCTGATTCCGAATTTGGTCACGTGGTTTTGTGACATTGCCTTTATGACAATATGCCTATTTTATTGCGAAAAGAGAGGAATGTCAGAAAGTGGTATATGTATAATGTACTAAATGCCATAACTGACCTTCGATTCGGAATCAGGGTTGTGCCGAGTGACTCGAAACTCGGAACTCGAAACTCGACTTTTTCGCCGACTCGAAACTCGAAACTCGACTCGAAGAATTTCGGCCGACTCGACTCGAAACTCGAAATTTTGGGCCGCGCCCGGTAGGGCGCGGCCCGAAAAAAATTGGAATTTTGGACACATTTTTGTAAATTTTCAATGTATTTTAGGCGGTATTTTTGGCAAACAGGCTTAATATTTCAAAAAATTTTCGCCTGCGGCGCTATTTTTTTCTCCCGCTTTGTATTATGTCTCATTGTTTATCACCAACCTTGGGCCGAAAATTTATTAAATTTTCAATAAATATTCAATAATTTCAATGTTAGAATTTATTTCAATGATAAATTTTGGTCAATTTTTGACGTTTTTTCCAATTTTTTATAAAATTTCCGCCTGCGGCGCTTTTTTGCCATATGTTTATTGGTCAACTTACCCAGAAATATGAAAAAATTCGCGGAAAAAAGTAAATTTTTTTTAAATAACTCTGTTTGCCAAAATTGACATTAAAATTTTGTATATTTTTCCAAAAATTTCGGCCGGGAATATTAGCGTATTTTTCAAGAAATGCAGCAAAATCCACGCCGAAAAAAGCGCCGCAGGCAAAAATTTTGACTTTTTCTTTATAAATTGACTAAAATTTATCATTCCAATTAATTATAACACTGAATTTTTGAATATTTATTGAAAATTTCGCAAATTTTTGTTGATAATTTCCGAGAATATACAAAATTTTAATGTCAATTTTCGGCAAACAGAGTTATTTTTCAAAAAATTTTGCCTGCGGCGCTATTTTTTCCGCGAATTTTCAACTGATTAATTAATGCGGAAACTGCATTAATTAATGCATTAATCAATGCATCTCCTCTTGGTTCTGAAGATTCTGATATAATAATTTTCAACCGCTCGAGCAATAATCACGGATCTCCGAAGCCGATTATCTCCTCGAAATTTTAAAAAATTGCTCTTTATCAATCACAATTAATCTCGGCTAAATTTATTGCAACATTATGCTGTTTTTGCGTTTTAGGCCAAAATTAGGCTATGAAGTTAATAACTATTTCCAAAAATTAGTACCAATTTCAGAGATGAAATATTCAAAATTTGGGACATTTTTTGTTCAAAATAACAAAAATTAGCTCAAAAATAGCTGAAAAATAGCCAAGAATAGCTCAAAAATAGCCAAAAACCACCCCTTTTTAGACATAAATTGAATAGTAGTACTAATAAATAACAATTAACAGCAAATTTTAGCAAAAAATTGCTTTAAAAACCGAAAATTTTGACTTTTTGAAGCATCAGGAAATTTGACTCGAAAATGACTCGAAACTCGGAACTCGAAACTCGAAACTCGACTTTTTCGTCGACTCGAAACTCGAAACTCGACTCGAAGAATTTTCGGCCGACTCGACTCGAAACTCGACTCGAACTTTTCGTCGACTCGGCACAACCCTGTTCGGAATCTAAGGTCGATTCGAAATTTATAAAGCTACAAAGTTTCTGCAGATTCGGTATTTGCAAAATTTCAATTGCCAGAGAAGATACCTGTTGTCAGAGAATTGACATGTCGTAAAATATGAACAGAGTGTTTTATACAGCAAATGGATCTGTCCTATCAGGAATTATAGAAATTGGATGTACGGCGACATTATTATTTTTCTGGACTAGACCGTCCTTCTTGGACGCACTGTGGCTGCAAACATCCTTGCCTCTAAATGTCACTTCGAAGAAGGCAGCCATCTGAAAGAATTAGTTGAGAAATTTTTTGTCCTTGTCTCATATTTCTATCTCTGATTAGGGGAAACATTTCTCCAAATAAATAAATTTCTGAAAAGATTTCCAACTTTTAATGCCAAATTTGCAATTTTGCAACGGTTTTAGCAGATTTTCAATTTTTCTACAAAAATGCATTTCACTGATATTTCAAAATTTGACTTTTCCGCCTTCAGGCGAAGTTCGGAAGGAATTTGAAAAGAAGTTTCGGTTTAAGTTTACTGGCTATAAGCTATTGAGTCAGGTTTGTCTTGGCCAAAAGCTAATATTATGAACATAAGAAACTCAGCAAAAAGTGAGAAAAGATTCAGAATTTCCAGTATATTTTTATTTTTCAGACATTTTCTAGAATGTTATATTAACTTTTTCCAAAATATCGTAGACATGTGTAAGTATTTGTACCAATACAAAAATTTTCTAGAAATTTATAGTCCGAGAAAATTGAAAGCGACTATTGTTTTTTAATGAAATGCCCGGAGCTAAATTAGAGGACTTGTAGTCACACTTTTCACTCACCTCAATGCAGCAATAAGCCGTGATTGTGGGCCAAGTCATAATCCAATGAAACACATTCCTAATAAAGCCAGTCTCGTCTTTCCTTCCGTCAGGAAATACATCTTCTGCCAATTTGTTAACGACAAAAACCGACAAGAACCAAAAATATTGTAGTCCGAGTAAGCCAAGTAAGATACATTGGAAAGTCATTTGATTTGGGATCAGCAAGCCCTCGACGGGGTGGTTGGTGAGGATCAAGAATTGAACGGTCTGAAAATTTGAATTATTATTATAAAGACGGTGTAGACAACTTTTTCTTTTATAGATCTAGATATGATTTTTGATGGAATCAATGACGTCAGCCAGGAAGCGTACCATCTAGGCATTACAGTATGGCAGGGAGATCCAGGAGAAACTCACAAATGCAAAAACCCAAAAGGTAATACCTCTATATGTTAAGACCAACAATAGGAAAATATGATTAAAGCATTAATAGGATTTATCTTTTGTAGTTTTACCTTTGCGCTTTTATCATGCGTCGTCTCTGGGTACGGTATTGGCCCAAAGAGCCTTAGGCAAGTAAAATCGTCCCTTGCTAATCCGTCAAACCTCTAATCTGACACATTTAAGCTAAAGCGGATGTCATCGGATTAAAGGAGGACGGTTGTTTCTTTGTTACCGGGGGGAAAATTTCGTATGGTACGATCATGTAATATCTGGGTAGACCCTAAGACGAGGGATATACGCGAGAAGCTACGTGAGATTAATATGTAGATAAACTGAAAAAGAAGTCTGACGTCATTTTTTCGAACTGAACATAAAAGTTCTGAAAGAAAAATTTTGGAAGCGTAATTTTGGCGTCCATATTTTTGAAGTTATTAAAAATATGGGGAATTCTGAGAAAAAAGCTGATTTTAATACTACCGTAAACTCTCTAATTTAACCCCCCCTCTTGTTTTACCCCCCTCTATTTTTGTCCCCCCTAGAGGTCGATTGAATAATTATACCCCCTCTAATTTTGCCCCCCAAAATGCAAATTTTTGGCGCAAATTCAAATTATCCAAAAATTTGAATTTTTTACCTATTTTTTGCTAAATATTCCCAAATTTTGCAAAAATTTTGCAAATTTTGTAAAAATAGCAAAACTTTTGAAACAAATTTAAAAATTTTTGGGCGGGAATTCAAACTTTGAATTTTTTTGAAAAAATGACGAAAATTTTTGAAATTTGAGCAAAACTCCGAAAAAATTTTTCGTGCCGCGCCGGAGGCGCGGCGCGAAACATCGTTTGAATAATTTTACCCCCCCTCTTGTTTTACCCCCTCTAATTTTGCCCACACCCTAGAGGTCGATTGAATAATTATACCCCCGGGGGTTAAATTGGAGAGTTTACGGTATTCACTTTTTTCTACAACGGATATCAAACAAGTAATGTGACAAATTTGCAAACTGATGGGTAGCAAAAAAGGAGGGGAATGATGAAATCTTCCGATTGACTAGTGCCATTTCTTTTTTTAATGATTTTTCTTTACTGGAAAAAACAGGGGACTTCAACATATAATTCCACATAATTTTAATTAATACCGAAGTTTACCGTGAAAGGCGCTATGATTGGATACAGAGAGCCAATGCACAACACAAACCCGTAGTAGAACAAAAATCTAATAGCCCAGGTTAGAGAAGTAACAAAAGGCAACGTATTTGACTTGATCATGAAATAATGAAACACTTCGGCAGCGCCGATGGTCCAGCGACGGATTTGGCGTGCCCATTCGTAGAGTTCATTTAAATAGCTCGAGCCTGAATATTATCGTACAGTTATGGCTTATATCACCATCTCACATATGAATCTAGGAAGCGTATAAGGGCAAATTGCTGTTAGCTACTAGACACATCTTCAGAGCAATTTTACTGAAATATTTTGAATACAAGTTGAATTTGGTAAAAACAACCCCTATAATTTTTAGACCTCTATGCTGTGTCGTTTATAGAGGAATCCGAATCATTTCGGGAACTGTCTACCTATACTCAAAAATTTTAGGATGCCACGTGACAGTCTTTTCCCTTCATTTATTTGCCTCTAATTGCCACTAAGAACAGTGTAAACTGATTAATTTGGGAAAAAAGTGACAATCCAAGTATGATGAATTTCAGATGACCTATTTCTGAAACCGTTTAGATTAATCTATGAACGCTTTCGGATAGAGCTCGCAAAATATGATGGGTTTGTCTTTGCAGAATTTCATTTTTCTAAACATTTTCGAGGCAAATTTTCTTGCCAATTGTCGCTTAGTGAGGTAAGACCCAGGAAAACGAGAAAAATGTAAAGTATTACCACTTGTAGGTCCGCTTAACGTCGCCACGGGAATCATTCGAATAATGCACTTCTGGCCCACAGAACAAGTCCATCGAATGAGCGCGATTATGTCTTCCATCTAAATGGGATTTGGTCAAGGATTAAAAATAGGACTTTAATGTTTTATCTGTTAAACAATTTTGATTTCATGTCTTAAATTAGACAGTCCTGAGGTATATATTAATTCATTTACCTTTTTTATGGAAACAATGATTCATTTTTCTTTTACTGACAAAAGGAAAAAATTTACCAAAAAGTGTTTTGTAAATCGAAAAATATAATTTCTGGAGTTATCTGAGATAAAATTAAAATTAAAAGACTTTCGCGCCAATGCATATTTATAATTGGTACTGAGTTCCTCGGACCTGATATCCCGGATGTGTATACTCGCCATCTTCGAATAGTTTTAACGTCAGCGAAAAGACAGACATAGTGTTAATGTTCCAAGGGATCAGATATCCCATCATGAAAAATGAGCGAAGCAAACCGGTGACTCGCACGAAAAATGGGGATTTATCCAGATTAATGCAATAGAACAGAGGAGACTGCCACACAGTAAGATAGCGAGCCTAAAATAACATGAATTGGACTCTAAGCTTTTACTCATCTCGTATAGATCTTTGCGCGGTTTTGCTATGTATCTGATGATATAGTGCTCCTGTGAGTCTTGATCTAACCCTCTCTTTTTGAGTGGCTAATCCCAATACATTTGTTTTTAAAGTTTTAGTGGAATTATATGAAGAACTGTTTTGAGCCCGACGCCAGGTACACATTATCTATCCGAAACTATGATAAACAGTTCATGAGGTTCCCGTGGCTGCTCAAGATTCTGTTCAAGTAATGACTTAGACTATAGTTAAGACTTATAAAAAGTATAAATTTGGCTAGCTTAAGCTATGCGTCTTTTATCAGAACTGACCATTTAATTAAAATTATCAAATAATGCAGGTGTCATATTTCGAGCAAATAGGTATAGGGGTAAAAACTACTTTTAACAAACCTCGGGTTGAACTTTCCAGTAATCTTCCTCCAATGCGTCGAAATATCTCTCGCCAAATACCGTATCACAATCACCCGTTGTTATTAAAATTTCCATAGCTGGGCCATACCCGTAATCTTCATCTTCTCTCAGCATTTTTACAGCTTTGCGTGCAGCGTAGTTGAGGTTTGAGCATTTCCCTGGGATGTCTCCTGAATTTAAAAAAATTTATAATTTTTTAATTCAGGAGACATTACTTCAAAAACTTTACCTGGTAAACTCTTTGGATGAATCGTCACGAAGAATCGCTCAAATCGAGTCTCAAACCTCGTCCGAAGTTCAGCTTCTTTCTAAAAGCTCGGTTATAAGTTAGGTTAGATGCAATGGGTATATACCAACTGGGGGGTACCAACTAGGGGGGGGTATGCGATATCTCGAGATTCAGCCTAAGCCCCAAGCCTAACCTAAGTCCCCAAAGCCTAAGCCTAAAGTAAGCCTAAGCCTAAACAGCAGCCTAAGGCTAAGCCTATTTGGGCACAACGCCAATGCCAAGGGATTTTGCAGGGAAACGACCCTTAGGATCAGATTTTTGACTCATTTTGACCCTTAGGGTCTAACTAAGGTAGGAAGCATGCCTAAGGCTCACACCAACGGCTGAATCTCGAGATATCGTAACCCCCCCCAGTTGGCTTTTACCCAGATGCAATAAGTCACAGCGATAAGCTTTGGCTCACCTTTTCCTTATCTGGCGTACCTTGCTCAAGCCCTACAAAAACACTAATCTTTAGTTCAGCGTCAGGCTGAACGGCGATACTGTTCAGTGTGTCAATCATTAATTCCATCGGTTCTTTGTAGAAGCAGATGCCAACCAAATGCTTGATCACTTTGCCGTTTGTTCGGGACTAAATTAAGTAAAATTGTATATGGATAAAAAAATGAAAAATATATTTAAGTATCCTTCATAGAGCTGAAGTAAAAATTTCAGGGACATTGATAATATAAAAATAGAGATTAATTTTTCCTGAATGGATTGTTCGAGAAATAAGGCCAACCTTTTTCAAGTCAATTATGTGCGATTTGTAGCGTTTCATCCGAATCAAATATCGAACATTATTGAATAGTGCAATCAGCCATAAGAAGTGTAAAATAATTATGACCACTACGGCTATTTCCATACTCAACTTTTGAACCATAGGGATACATGGAATCCAAACTGCGGATGTTAGGAAGAGCAGGATGAGAAAAGTGAATAATAGGTTCCAACGTATGTATCGATTCGCCGGCTTCTCCAAACGTCCTTTATAGGACGAAAGTCTAGAATTTAACTGTAAGTATTGAAGAGAAAAAGTTATACCTAAAAATTTATACGTAAACACAACCCTCGATTTAGTAACACCTGAGGTCACTATATTGAGGGTTGACAATATTATCAACAAGAAAATTTTGAAGCGGCTATAAGTCTATCCTCTCCAGCAAATCCGCATTGCTTACATCAAATAGTTTACGTGTTTTGCAAATGATGTAGTCAGAAGTGACGTGACGTCTAAATCAAACACCGGCCCACACCGGGTTTCCGACCCAATCAGCTAATAGGTAGGTACACCGGATGAAATGGGCTCGGGCTAAAAATGCAGTCAAAAGTAGAAGTTATTAAACTAATATTCATCTGAATTTTATTGGCAGTTTTTACTTTCTGTTTTGGGAGAGAACTTATAATTAAAAATTAAAGATTTATACCTAATGTAAACCATTTGCAACAAAATTCTTGTTTTGCGTCACCCTCCCCTTACCTTCTTCTCGAGCTTTCCACCACACTCTTGGTTTGAAGAGATATCCTTCTCCATTTATTGCTATCGGTCTGTTGTGGTTGCTGTTGGTAGTTCGAAGTTCCTGCAGTTGTTGCGCGGCACATTGTGAAGCCTAAGAAAGGTCAAATTATATTTTCATAATAATTTAGCACTTTTCTTGTAATTTGAATTTCAATCGAACGAATGTAATTTTCAAATCGAAAACTGCTTGTTAAAATGCCAGTTTTTGGTGAAAAATTACTTTTTAAATAGCGCCATGGAATATTTTAGCTGCCTACATATTGTACACGGTCAATTGTGCAACAGGAATATTGTGCAAACGCTCAAAACTGGTCTCTTTTCCAGTCGAGATGTTGATCATTATAAGTTTCCACCTGCTGATCCGAATCCGATGTCAGTTTTGGTGTAGCACCACTTTCTGGCGTTTTGCCACTTTCAAGTCCTGAAACGGGCAAAACAACAGAAATGGGTGCTACAATATCTCCAATTCCAAAACTGACCTCCGATTCGTAACAAGCGGGGTTGAAAACCTATAAGGGTACAAAATCACCTAAAAGAGCATTCTTGAGCGGTTGTACAATATTCCGGTTATACAATTGACAGTTGTACATTTTGGAGAGAGTCGTACTTTTAAGTAAAAATATAATCCTTCTTGAAAATGAGCGATTATAAGAAAATGAGGGTATTATTAGTAATGAATTGTTATAAAAAATATTTGGTTATGAATTAATGACTACAAACGTTTGATTACAATAAAAGAGAGAATGATTACAAAAATGACGTTTTGATGACAAAAATCTTGATTACGATTTTCAAAATACATATAAAATTTTCAAAATGATTACAAAAATTCATAAGCTGAGAAAGGGGTCGTAAAAATGAATGAATCATTAGTGAAAATTAGCGAAGCAGGAAATTGTTGCCATAAAAAGAAACCCCATGAAGTTTACCGGGCAGAGTATCAAGGCCGTTGCAAATCCAAACGAAAGTTTTACCACTGAACAATCAACCATAAATATACTTAAAAGTATGTTAAGTGATGAGTCAACAGCTTCCACTGTTTTTAACGGTTTTAGTTTTACAGTATAACCTCTCTAGTCGGAATTTTCCCTAATCGGAACGATTTTAGTCGAACCATTTTTTCTGTACAAATTCCCCTAATCGTTATTTTGTTCCGATTATCTCGGTAAACAGAAAGAATTTTGTGAAAACAAAAGTTAACTTTTCTTCATAATTTTCCTCTTTAAACTGAATATTTCGAATTTTGGCGCGTAAATTGAAATTTCTGCAATAATTTACTGCATTATTGATAATTTGAAATATTATATTACTCCAAGAGGCTCTTTGACAAAAAGTTTCATAATAATATTGAAAATACGAACACGTACAACAAAACAATGCAACAATTAGACATCAACTGCCTTATTGCTCACTATAAGACGTTCACCTTTATATAGTATTTGTATACTATTGACTATTGTTGTATGTCACGTAGACTCCAATCTCATTACGTAATCTAAACTTTATTTTATGCTATCCAAAACTATAACTGGCACGACCCAAATAGCTGAGAGCACCTCTCTGTATTCGTTCCATGTACCTTTGATTTTGTGCTCGATTCTGTCCACACTGACACTGTGCAAATACAAACACCCAGCGGAATAGCCCCAAAGAAGGAAAGGCTTATAATGACGAAGAATTGCATCGGACGCCCACCCGGAATTTGATGGCTCAAAATATAAATTAAGGCACACTTGAGGCAGACATTTTATTTGATTAACGATCAAACTGGTTTTGGTAAGCAAGCTACTTTTCTCAAGCCATTCTTGAGAAAATGATTCTCAAACACTCTACTCCACAAAATATTTTATGGAGAACTTTACGTCAAATGAAATCTAAATGTCGATTGGCCACACAAGTTTAAAATGGTTAGCACAACCGACTGCCACCCGACAGCTGCCACCCAGGGACAGTTGCCACCCGGGACATCTGCTACCCGGGACATCTGCCACCCAAAGGGATTTAAAGCCTTTTTTTAATCATAGTTCAGGTGGCTCCAAGGTGCATAATTAGAGGGGAATTAATTTCAGGGGGTTTCCAGCTTAAAAAGATGATTGGGCCAATTGATTGTGCTGGTGACGGGACGACTGCCACCCGACAGCTGCTACCCAGGGACAGCTGCCACCCGAGACATCTGTCATCGCTCGGGTGGCAGTTGTCCACGGACAACTGCCACCCAGTATAGCATTTTTTAAAAATCGATAGCACAAATCACATATTTTTTAAATGCTATACTGGGTGGCAGTTGTCCGTGGACAACTGCCACCCGAGCGATGACAGATGTCTCGGGTGGCAGCTGTCCCTGGGTAGCAGCTGTCGGGTGGCAGTCGTCCCGTCACCAGCACAATCAATTGGCCCAATCATCTTTTTAAGCTGGAAACCCCCTGAAATTAATTCCCCTCTAATTATGCACCTTGGAGCTCGTTCGAAATATTATTTCCCTGGGGGAATACTTACAGAGAAAGCGGCATCATCTCCATTCTTGTCTCGCTAGAAGAATAGATTATAGGACATTTTACAATCTATGTGGCCTCAGGTTTTGAGTGAATTCATATGTTGTGTTCAACGACATCAAATTTATGATTCTTGTGAACATTTAAGGCGGAGATCCGAATTACTGCAAAACTTGTAGTTCACCTTTTTATTGGAACACATGCGCTAGCTAGTGTATGGTCGTATATGAGGCTGAAACACACTTTAAACGTGCTATATGTTTTCAACACCGGTCTTTTATTCAAATTTTTAAGTAATTTTCAATATGTGGGGCAAAAATATCTTATTACTGTCTCTATATCAAAAATTTGGCCCGAATCCGTTACAAAATCAAAGAAAAACGTATTTTATAACTATTTTCTCTTTGCAGCCTACGCCATTGTAGGCTCAGGAATAAGTCCTGTATCCGGCATTTGATTAACCAATTTTTGACTGCTTTCCAATACATTTTCATACAAATCATATCTTCGATTTCTTATCGAGACTCTCTCAATTAATACAGAAATCATGTGACCTTTTTCAAAGGTCTTATCAAAGCCATGACGCAAGACCTTCAATTGCACCCATTTTTAAAAGTAGAAAATCGAGCAACCGAAGAACAACCGGAAAGTACAAAGTACCGAATAGAAACAAAATAAAGGTACGTTATCAAATTTTTACGCAGTGACGCATTCCCTATTTGCAACAACGCTTAATATTGTTTCAAAAATTATTGTCATAATTATTTTACTATGGAGATCTATGTCCTTAAGGACATGGATCCACAATCGTAGTTCCACGATAGTTAGAGATCAGTTATCTCTTTCTTATCTTGCTGCACTTTGTCCATTATGGCACAAGCTCATATCTTGCATTATATTTCTCATTTCACTATAGCCACTCACGGGGATCATATAAAAGAGAGAAGGACCAGGAGTGAGGAGGGAGTTCCAGGGACATTTTTGCCGGGCCTCAGATCGGCAACGTAACATCTGCCACCCGACAACTGCCACCCCGACATCTGCCACCTTCAACTTTTCCTTCAGACTCTTATCAAATGGCTGGGTCAAAAAAGATATAGGACCAAATGTCGGCAGACGGTTAGATAATACACACTATTTCGTAGTCACTGTCGCATGCAGAGGCCGTTCTCTAGTATGAGGTGGCAGCTGTCGGGGTGGCAGATGTCGGGGTGGCACTTGTCGGGTGGCAGATGTCTCGATGCCCTCAGATCGGCTTCCAGCCAAAAAAGATCTCGGTATATAATTTGTATGTAATACTTATTTTTATGATTCAAACCTTAGGGGTTTTCTTATAAGAATAAAATGACACATAAAATACTGCTGTGATTACATTATAACCACACTATCGTATTTGTTCTAATTGAATCCTCGGGGGTTGGGGGGGGGGTAATTATTTCAATACCCCTCCTGGGTGGAGGGGTATTGAAACCTGATTTTCCTATCGAGATCGCGTCCCGGGATCGCAGTATAAGATTGCAATAAATATAGCAGAGTTTTAGAAGAAAATGTTTAAGCATCTTTAATTGTTAACTAATTTTTCTCTTTTCTCAAACAAATTTTTGGGACTTTTTGGGAAATTTCTAGGATTTTTACCTATTTTCAAAATTTTTGAAAATTTAAACCAATTAGAAATCGGCCAAAACGTTTGTATTTATGTCCTCTTTTTTGGCAATTTATGAATAATTTGGTCATTTTTACCAAAATTTTTCTAAATTTGGTATAAAATAGTAAAATTTGTAATAAAAATTCAAATTTGCGCCCAAAAATATGAGATTTGTAAAATTTTGGGGAGAGGGGACTTAGATAGAGGTTGCTTCAAATAAAGGGGTATAAATTTTATGATCCCGCAGAGTGGGCTTTAAATTGAGAGGGCTTAATTAAACACAAGGGTTCAATTACAGGGAATACAGTATGTTATTGTTTCTCTACTGATTTTCCTCCCACCACATGATGTCTTTTCAGAATTGTGTTTTCTTCTTAGACACAAAATGAATAGCAAAATTTTGGCTAAACATTCGCCGAAAATTCTCAAATTTGTGAATAACCATAACGTTTGTTAGATAGTGAGTTCTATAACCAAAATCCAGTCCCGAACCAGAAAATCGTTAATTTAGCTTGAAGAGTGTTTATTTGTTATGAACAAAAATAACAGAAACCAGATAATCAATGAAAAATTTGTATAAAGTATAAAATATTAGCATAATGCATTGCTTGTAACGTAGAGCGGTTAATCTAGCGACATTTTTGGCCCATTATTTTCGGCACAGCTTTGATAACGCAGTCGTTATCCCATAAAATTCCAGATAACTGCGTCGAACAGTGTCGCTAAAAGTAAAAATAAAGACACACCAAATACAATTTTATCAAAATTTACCTAATCGCAAAAAGTGCAAAAGATCCACAAAGCGATATTACATCGGAAATCAAAATATACTGGCCTTGCGCGAACGTCTTATAATAATTGTCGCTTAACACAGAGTAAAGAACAGCGACATAATACGAAGTTTGCAATAACTGGGCGCAGAAAACCACAATACTGCTAACTGAAATTCGAAGCAATTAATTTTCTATAGTGTATTGTTGCAGTTAATCTTGAAAATCAGTTCATGTTGACTTAAACTAGTTTATCTCGACACAGGTTGGTTTTTTGGTCATGACTTGGCTCCCATTTTACTATATTATTTTACAGTTTTTTGAATGCTTGAATGGAAGGCTAGGATCTCGCGATCCTGTCGTTAGATTTTGATGAGTAATACCGTAAATCCTCCAATAAGTCCCCCGGGGGACTTATTGTTTCGTAAGGGTTTTCAAAAAAATTTTCAAATTTCGAACTCAATTTTCTCCGATATTTTCAATGACAAAGTTTTGGTATTGGTGTTTCTCTTATGTAACTCGACGAAATCCACACGAATATGCACTTAGTTTTGGTCGAGCGAGACCGCATGTTTGGCATTCTGTTTGAGGGGGACTTATTTGAGGGGGGACTTAATTGAGGGGGGACTTATTGGAGGATTTACGGTAGCTCATTTTGTAAGTAATGAGTTGGTAGTTGTGGCAAAATTGTCAGATCGGA
>JAKKPZ010000419.1:0-37048 GCA_022814885.1 Ditylenchus destructor
TAAAAAAAAAAAAAAAATATTTGAGCGCTCTCATGTTTTTGGACACTATCGCGTAAGTCGCGCGTTACCTAAGAAGACTAACGGACAATCAAATTTCGACTGCTGTTAATAAGGTATATCGGTCGAAAATCAATTGTTAATTTAAAGTTGCTAATTTTTACAAAAATTTTATGTTGGTATATGTTTCAGCTTTTTTTATAATGAACGGTTTCATATCGCGGGAAAGCTCAATGTTATGTCGGAAATATTTATCTAAATCTGACAATTTTGGGATTTCTCAGTCTTTTCAAACATTTTCATGAGAAAGTGGGCTGGTGCTTATTTGTTCGAAAAATCTAAAAACTGTCTCGCATGGAATGAGGTATTGCTAACGGGGCGGTGTGGTCATGAAATTGACGTTTTGTCATTGAAATGATACTGTATGAAGGTATTGAACGTGTACTTTGTTTATGGAACAATAAACTGTTAGCACCAAACGCTTTCTAAAAGCGATACCACTACTAGCAACAAAAATAAATAGTCCTTTCTTAGAATCTGTTACAAAATGTGTCAGTCGTAATGTAGAACTGCAAAGAATAGTTGTAGAATCTTTAAAATAGCTGATTTATTTCCATGCATTAATTGCATAGTCATTTCACAGTAAATTTTAAACTTAAATTTACGTTATTTAAAGGATTTATCATTTATTGATTATTTGTTGATCTTCCATATTCTAACGGCGCCGGTTCCACTGGATCCATTCCCCAAGGCGACCGGAAAGCCCAAAGAGAGCGCTTGAGTGTTTCTTCCAGTAAAGTGTCACCGCCCGATTCTGCATTAAAGGCCTAAATAATTTATGTATTATTTTTCAACACTGACTCCTTAACTTTATTCTTATTGTTTCGATCTTCTATCATTGGTAAAACTGATATGTATTGTTGGACACTCTTCTCGATCTTGGAGAGCTCTTCTTCTGCTTCGACTTCCTCTCGTTGACTTATATCGAAGCGATGGCAGACCGCCTTTCCGAGGGCTCTATTCAGTTCTAGCCATGGCTTGATCGTAGAGTTGAGGATGAATTCGTCGATTCGGCGGATTGTTTCACTTCGAGTGAGGCTTCTGTCGTCAACGATGGACTGAAAATGGTCAGAATAGATGACTTTAGATTTTAGATAGCTGCTTTTGTAGCATAAAAAACTGCTACTTTCAAAAATTTTCGCTCATTTCCCAAACTATAGGGCCAAAATTAAGATTTGGGAGTCAAAAATGAGAACAATAATAATAAGAATAATAAATTAAACACACGCAAAATTTGATGAATTTTCTTTTGCTCTCCAGGTAAATTCCATTCTTAGTGGTCCTCTTTAAGAAATTTGGGAAAGTAATTCTTACGAGTATGCATATTTTGCTCTGCATAAGACCATTTTTTGTCCAAAACAAGGGCATTTAAATCTTTTTAACAGTTTTAAGTTTTAAAAGTTCTTTCTAATGGACAAAATTGTAAAAAATAAGGCACTGAATAAAAAATAAGGACATATCGAGGCCCTGAACTAAATAGAGGTTCTGCACCTAAATAGAGGTTCGACTGTATATCATTTACTTCTTGATTTTATCTTGACATCGTATCAAAATATGGCTTTTAAGGGGCTTTTTTCTAGTTATTGATAATTAGCCGACCAAGATTTTGTGGAAGAGCTCAATTGCAGGAACGCTCAAGTTGGCTTTGACGCTTTCGGCGAACTTCTCTCTTTTTTGAGTGACGTTGGCCTGCCATTCAGTATAAGTTGCCTAAATAAATGATGAGTCACTTGTGTGGAAAAGATGGCATTTATGCTGTTCCTCCCCCGTTCGACGGGGCGGGAACAGCATAAAATCCTATACAAATTTATGCTGTTCCTCCCCCATCCCAGAAATTTTTCAAAAAAATCAATAGGGGGTCCCTATTGATTTTTTAACCAATTTATCAGAAAATGATTTTTCAAACCATAGGGTCCCCCTATTAATTTTTTGGCAAAAAAATTATTTAGAAAATTTTTTGCCAAAAAATCAACAGGAGGGACCTTATTGATTCTTTTGAAAATTTCTGTGATGGAGGAGGAACGGCATAAGTACCGAAAAGATGATAATAATGTTTAATAAAATTGATATTTTACGGATCAAAGAGATTCTCAAAAGACAAGTCCATACTTGAACTTCGATTTGTGACTAGGAAAAAAGGTTTCGAGATTATGCTCAAGCTTATGTGATTCTAAGTTAAATAGAGAAAAGATTGTCTGCTTATCGCAAGTTACCTGCACTTTCTTAGCCTGAGTCTGGAGCCAGATCTCGATTTCATCAGCGATTTCGCCTTTGGATAAAGTTGCATTAGTTTTGATTCTTAAGTAAAGAGTCTGATTGCCGGAATCAAGATGTCGCAAAAATTTTAACCAAGGTGGACGATGAGCGGTAAACGAATAATTTGCTTTGTAAGGGAATAAAGAGAGGCCGTTTTCATGACGACAAGTGTAGATACTGGTTCCAGGTCGTCCACGCCGGGAAGGCTTTGGATGAGTTAACTGAGAATGAACTTTTACGGTATCGTTGGAATGGTGATGAGAAATCGGATGGGAGGGGCGATTATCCACAACGGTCTTATCCTCTTGCTGTTCGACTGGGTACGTGAATATCTTAGAGAATGGTAGCCTGGCCAGAAAAAGTCCAAAGATCAGTCCAACAGCTAGTCCAAATATCAGCGAAAGAATGACTAATATTTTAAAAGTGTTGGACCTCCCATATGAGTTTTCGGGGTGCTTAACTTTTAAATAAGCACCCATTGTGTTGGAAAATGTTCCTTTCTGTCGAGCCTCTTTCTGTGAATTTTAAAGACCTAAAATGAAACTGTTAATCTTAGCGGTTAAAAGGATCACAAATGAATACTTAGAAACAAGTATTTTTCTCACAATTGGACAAGAAACTACCATGGTTACTAGTTGCAAACATGTGGTTATGGCAGCTGATCCATTCCCTTTAACGACCATGCGTTCAAAGCGGTGTACAACTTGACGGTTAGTAGGGACTCATTTTTATGTTTATTTTTTCCGGAATTGGATAAGAAACTGATAAGTTGCCATGGTTATTGCAGTTTCGTATCTCAAATAAACATAAAAATAGCAAAGCCGGCGCGTGTTATGTGCTTAGCGCTATATGGCTATAAGCCACTTTCTTTGTTAACATATTGTTATGGGCTTATAGAAAAGCTTTTTATTTATAAATAACAAAATTTCGTACAGTCAGACCTCTCTAATCTGGACCGATCGGGACCTGGCGATTTAGCCCGGGGTTAGAGAAATTCCGGATCAGTGAGGACCGAATTAGGGAGGTAAAATTTATATGAAAAAAAATTCCTTCCATTCCGGATCCGTCAGGATTATAGAGGCATGAGCCAATTTCGAAGGAACAGAACTATTGCTATTGTCATTTTCCCCACATTTTTGAGAAATTGGGACAACATTTGAGAAAAATTTAGGAAATATGCACATTCATAGCACAATTAATTTTCAAGTACCAGTTTTATTAATTAGCAGCGCTTATTTATTTCGAATCCCAAAAAATTTTTAAATTTGAAATCTCGAAGCTGTTGCATAGTGCATGACGCATCAGGATAAAATTGTTAATAATTCTAACTTTTATACAAAAGCAACTTTCAGCTTAAATATCTGAAGTATAATTTGTTAGCCACGGTTTTGCGAAAATTTTGTAATCATTACCTGGAAAAAATAGTTCCTGCTGAGGAAAAATGTTATCTTAACCTCGCACATTCTCCATAAATTTACGTGCAGTTTCTAGGTTAGAAAAAGGAACTTTCTGTTGGGAGGTCAAATGGTATAGCGACTCCCTTGAATTTTCCTCTAACCTCACACATTCTATCTATCTAACTGTATCATAGGTTATAGGAAACTTTGCTATTGGACTTGTCACCCTAGAAGTCTCCTATAGCCACATCAATTCAACGATGTTTAAAATATTTCTTTTTTACACTTTGCATTTTACATCACCATAGTAGCCCTGAGAAAAATTTTACAATTTAACTATAACATAAAATGTTTTTCTACTCAGGGCAATTTTTATAAGAGACTAAAACAAATCTCTTGATAAAATTAAACACTTTTTGAATTACTCATAAACATTGTTTGTCTCACGACGAAAAGTAAAACATAAAAAGATAGCAATGTTTGAAATTATCTTTCTATCTGTTATTCCACTCGCGATTATTCTATTCGTCTTTTCTATTTTGTTATCCACTCGCGCTTATATTTCACCTTTTCAATTTTATCTTATTAGTAATTCACACTCGTTTTATTCTCCCCACAAAATTTCATCTTATTATTTTTTCACCATGTCGTAAAGGTCTGATTGACGAGCCCTAACTTTACGGCAAATCCCAAACATTGTCTCAGATTATGGGCGAAACAATGTTTGCATTTCACCCATAGAAAAATATTTGTTTAAAACAAACTCTTGCGTTTTATACGCTTCAATATTACATTTCTCCTAATCACTAAAGGTATAGGGAGAGCCTTCTGGGCTCACGACCATTAGATGTATTAGGCTTGAAATTACCATATTTTAAACCCGTTTTTCTATAAAACAACTATTAGAAATACTATTTCACCAGATCTTACCCTTATGGGATAAGACGCTAGCGTTAGCCGAGCAATCGGTGAGGCTAGTTTATGACTGACCCCGAAAGGGGCGCCCTAGCGTTAGCCGAGCAATCGGTGAGGCTAGTTTATGACTGACCCCGAAAGGGGCGCCCCAGCGTTAGCCGAGAAATCGGTGAAGCTGGTTTATCACGAGCCCTTCTGGGGACCCACTAGCGTTAACCGAGCAATCGGTGAGGCTAGTTTACTATAAGTCTCTTATTCTTTATTACAAAGTGTATAAATTTTTTATCAAAAACGATATCGTTGAAAATTTTCTGATAACCTTATTCCGTATCTATTTAACAGAACCTATACGGAATATTTTCACTTATTTATGTGCAGTTTCTAGGTTAGAAAAGGAACTTTGCCATGGGAGTCTTTGGTTCTTCTCCTCCCTAAAGTCTCCTCTAACCTCGCACATTCTCCATAAATTTACGTGCAGTTTCTAGGTTAAAAAAAGGAACTTTCTGTTGGGAGGTCAAATGGTATAGCGACTCCCTTGAATTTTCCTCTAACCTCACACATTCTATCTATCTAACTGTATCATAGGTTATAGGAAACTTTGCTATTGGACTTGTCACCCTAGAAGTCTCCTATAGCCACATCAATTCAACGATGTTTAAAATATTTCTTTTTTACACTTTGCATTTTACATCACCATAGTAGCCCTGAGAAAAATTTTACAATTTAACTATAACATAAAATGTTTTTCTACTCAGGGCAATTTTTATAAGAGACTAAAACAAATCTCTTGATAAAATTAAACACTTTTTGAATTACTCATAAACATTGTTTGTCTCACGACGAAAAGTAAAACATAAAAAGATAGCAATGTTTGAAATTATCTTTCTATCTGTTATTCCACTCGCGATTATTCTATTCGTCTTTTCTATTTTGTTATCCAACTCGCGCTTATATTTCACCTTTTCAATTTTATCTTATTAGTAATTCACACTCGTTTTATTCTCCCCACAAAATTTCATCTTATTATTTTTCACCATGTCGTAAAGGTCTGATTGACGAGCCCTAACTTTACGGCAAATCCCAAACATTGTCTCAGATTATGGGCGAAACAATGTTTGCATTTCACCCATAGAAAAATATTTGTTTAAAACAAACTCTTGCGTTTTATACGCTTCAATATTACCTCCCAAGTTTCACTTCCATCTCCCTCTACTTATTTCTCTTTTCTTCAAAATTTTGTATCAAAAAAGTGTTTCAGCAAAAATATATGAAAATTGGTAACCGAAGAACATAATATTCATCAAAAATGGTGCTTTCTTGCTGCAGCTCACCGGAGAGTGGGAACAGACTAAACATTCGTCACAAGACATATGCGGGTGCGCCTGAACTTCCTCAGGTCGCATGGCATCTCCATATGGCTTTGGCATGCCACTGGAGCCGATTGACCCTTTTGCACAATCTACACGACTGTCTTGGCCAACCGTCCGCACCCTGCCATGCATATGCTTGCGTCTGGCCACCTCCTCATTGCAGGCCCCTCGGAGAAGCTCACTTCATTCGGCTTTATAAATGAATTAAATCTAGGTAAAAAAAATGAAATGGGAAGGAGGGACGGGAGGAAGGGAAAGAACAGTTCTATTTTCTCTCTCTAATTCTCTGCTCAGAGCGACGGCGGCGCTCTTCGGAGATGAAAAGCATACGTCATTAAAGGACATGTTTACATCATTTCACTATCTAATGAAAATCAGTGAAATGGCAGAACGCAGAGAAAGAAAGAATATGTCCGCAAACAAAGTTATTAATGCAAAATAACGACTCATTTCATAACGTTTGTTATACTATCCATAGCCGAGCCTGCAACATATACATTCTAGTTAATAATTATTCCGTTTTTTCTTAGGGAAAATATATTTTGTGTTGTTTATTATGTTGATCGAATGTAAATTCTTTTATTGTATTTTTATAACAAATTTTATTATTCAAACTGAACTATTAAAACAGAATGATTCGTTTTAACGACGCCAGACAACGAAAGAGTATGTAATTTTTCAACAACGCCGCATCCATTTATAATTACCATAAACATAACAGAATATTGCATTACGGTTCAATTAGCTTTGGGCTTGGCCATATCTAAAATTATTTTTAAAATTACTAAATTAAATTCATAAAATTCGTTTGCTTACTAAATTAAATCCGTTCAAAATTTCTAAATTAACGCAATTGTTGCACAAATTTGAAGTAACACAATAAATAAATAAAAACTCGTTTTTAAAAATATATCCCTTACCACTCATCTTTCTTCCCAAGTTGTTGCTGCAAATCCCGACCGAATTCATGCTCGCAAGGTCGCACTTTGCATTTTTCCCGATTTGGTATGAAAGACAAACAACAGCCACCACCGGCTATTTCAATGTCTTGCGGTGGCTTTTCGGTGAGATCGTCGCCCATTGGTCTTACTTTGTTGGGGTCGTTACGAGACTCAAGATGTTCGTTCCCATATGAAATTTTCGCTGTAACTAAAACGAAATTGCTAATTTCTGTAAAATTTTCTTCTTTCACTCAAAATTAATTTCGAATAATTTCCTTTATCGTATGCGTTGATATTTTCCGTGCTAAATGTATTTTTTGCGTTAAATCGTACAGCCAAATTCGAATGCTCAACGAATGCTTGGGGTTGTCCCTTATGTCGAACCTTAAGCTTGGTTTAGGCTTACGCGGTTCCTTTGTGCCAATGCCAAGCTTCGGCATTTGATTGGGGAGAGAAAATTTCCACTTTTAACACGAAAAAATACCATGCGTACTACGTATGGTATTTTTGGATCGGATCGTTTTTTACCCGATCCGATCGAAATGGTATATCTCTTTTATTCTGAGTAGTTCTGATGATGCGAATTGTACATTTGCATGTCAAATATGCAAATAACATCAATATGATTTCCAAACATTTTGGAATCTAAATCGGAATTCCAAACAGTTTCCAATCTCCCTGTCTTGCTGCGTAGGCGTGTTGTTGGATAAAAATGTTTTACGGATGACATAATTAAACATATAGTTAGTTTTCACCAATTAGTGCACGGCGAATGCTGAATGAAGAACAATAGAGTCATTTTTATATGCGTTTTTCTTTCCTTTGTGCGCATTTGGTGAGTTTCTTATGTGTTTGTGGGTCAATGAAATTTTAATTTCGAAATCGCCGTGCACTAATTGGTGAAAACTAATTCTAGCTATTAATTTAAAAAAATTTCATTAAACGTGTACTATCATTTTTCGGATTTTGCTTACATCGGGATACATTCCTTTTGTACTGCACATACACATATCACTAAAATTTTAAAACCCTGAATTTTAAAGTAATAACTAACCTGGATCTGCCCTAATTTCACTATCGAACTCATAAAATTTGTTGGATTGGATCAACTTCCTCTCCAGATAATGAGACAATGCCGAAGCAGCGAAAGCGTCTCCCAAAACATTGATGCTCGTCCTTATTCTGTCGCTAAAACCGGAAGTCGTAGTTATAACGTTAGAATGAAACTAACGAACAGAATCCAGTCGACTGTTATGATCAACGAAACATCTTTCGTCGGCAGGCCCACCGTTCGTAAAATGACCGAAATTGACACCAACCCGGCGGGCGCCGAATTTAAGCCCAGAGATGCAATTGTTGCGATGAAACTGATTGTGATAACTTCTGCTATGGATAAGGTGACGTTGTTGAGTTGGGCAATAAAAATCACAGTAACGGCTTCATAGAGTGCGTTTCCATCCTACAAAATAAAAATATGTGATGTACTGGGAAAATAAAAGGCATACGTAACAAACAATTTTAATATATCTTATATAATAGTTGGTTACATTCCGATATATTTTGCCGTATAGGATTTTGAACCTTGCTGATAACAAATCAGGGGCGCTTTAAATCTAAGGTCGACCCGTGTGGTCGAAAAGATCCGACAAAGGGTCGATACCTAGCACTTCAAAGATCCGGGCGAGTGAATTCCGGCGATAGATCACGAAAACGAACGTCATCTCAGTGAGGTGTCGTTCGTCTTCTCGATCTTTAACGCTCGTTCGATACACACTTCTCTAGCACCTCCAGGATCCGGGCGGATGAGGTGAGCTCACTTGCCCGGATTCAGGAAGTGCTAGCGAAGTTATATATCCTGGAAATCCTGGATTTCGAAATGAGATTGGTACTAAAACCGGACAGAAGGCCCAAAACCTCGATTTCGAATATCCGAAATGTGGCCGGCACAGGAATCTGGTCGAATGCCCAAAACGGAATAGGCACTAGATTCACTCTGCATGCACGCGCGCATGGCACGTCGTGTGGAGCCTGAAAGAAAATCAAGATTATTAGTATACTCGATAGAGAGAGAAAAAATTGTTTAATTATAATAATAAAATAGTTTAATACGAAATATTTCAGTTACCTTATTCCCTGTAATTACATCCCGGGGAAATAAATTTCAAAACGAGCTCCAGAAGGAGATACAATTAAAGGGAAAATAAATACAGGGGTCGAAATTTCATACAAATTCTATGGAAATTGATAGGGGGAATAATATTTCTATCGAGCTCCAAGGGGAGATAATTAGAGGAGAAATAATTTCTGTGGGAATTACAGGGTATATGGTATATTCCCACCGAAGAAAGCATGATTAAACTTTGAAGATTGAAGCTTTTTTATCCCTGCGGGAAAAAGTGTTGCAATTTTGCAACAACTTTGAAAGAGAAAAGGGTTAAATGAATTTCGCACAAATCCAAAAATCTCCAACAATTTTCGGTATAAAATTTCAACTAAAATAAAGCATTCCAATGTTTCAAATTAATTCATTTTAACAAGAATGGAAAAAACATACCTTGTATTTGACGTGTTTTTGAAGTCATTTTTGAATTTTAATAATGCAAAAATATTATCAGGAACTTAATTTGAATACTAAACTATTATTGTTATTTTTTGACAATGCAAATTTCAAACTCATCGCGACATTTTGGTTGAATGACGACAGAACTTTGGTTTAATCTACCCTATAAAAGAGAGTTTGTCGGTCCTGCCCGTAAAGATTTTTGATCTCTTAAATCAAACAGCCAGAAAATGATTTTCGTGTTCTCTAGTAATCACCTAGTATAAACATTGTCAGCACTCAACAATCCACGAATATGCTAATATACTAAAATTGAATGGCAATTCTGGATAAGATGGTAATTTAAAATTTTTTGGACAAAAAACTTACCATAATTTTCATCTTGTATTGGGTAATGTTGTTAAGCTTTTAGTTAATACTGTTTAGTTAATATTGTAAAGCTAATTTATTTTAAACTGCCAAAAACATGATTCATGTCAATAAAATATAATTTTATACACATTTTATACTAGTTCTCATGCCATGCATTTTCTTAAAAAGTAAACTTTCTAACACAGCAAGCAATAAGTTGGCACAAGATACAAAATTCGAGTATAATCATTCTCAAAGCATGACATTCCTTAAGCAAGTCAAAGTATGACTCTCTTCATTTTAGATACCATTTATTTTCTGTAGACTGTATTTTTTTAGAAAATTTATAGTAGTTTCGGAACTTTAATGTTAATTCTGAAATTTTTACTGAAATAGAATAAATGCTACATAAAATCTGATCAAGTTTTCATCAACTCAATCCTACTACGACATAATTAGTATTTACTGTATCCCTATAGTCACCCATATGCGTGCCATCTGAAAGATAACACTTTCCAAAATTTGTATCCACCGCAAAAAGATGGGCAGAAACATTTAAGTACCTTTAACTTGGGTATTTAAACCGAAGTTGATGTTGTAGGTCCCACTTATGTGTTGTATTCGGAGCAATTGAGTGATAGTGTGCGGCCCCTTAAAAAGACGATTGCCAAAGCACAGAGAAAGACTGTGTCTGTCCAATAATTTATCACAGCCTCATCGTTTATCGCTGGCGATAGAAGATGCAGAGCCACGTAGAGAAATTAAACAGAAAGATTAGTGAGAAAAGAGCACACAGAAGAGACAAACATAGACAAGCGATAGATACATCGGGCGTATTACTGGTGCATAACACGTGTTATTTAAGTTCTCTATATTGGATGCACCAGCATAAGTAACCTAGTCGGTCCTAAGGATACAACGGACGTATTGCTCACTGAGACAGATTTATTTACATCTGAAATTCCTTATAGTGAACATACTTTTAAACACTGTAGTTGATTTTATTGCTTTCTAAATGAAATTTACAATTAATAGTTTTCTTCAAACATACTTTTGCACAAACGTAGAAAAATATAAGTTACCTATTAAGTTCAAAGTTGCAAAGTACTAGCTTTAAGTAGGCCGCATCGTTGATTGGGAAAAGAAACCTTAAATGCTCTCTTACCCAGATTAAAAGTCACAAAAAGTATTATGGAGATATGGGGAATCAAACCCCAGACCTCTCGCATGCTAAGCGAGCGCTCTATCACTGAGCTATATCCCCACATATTTGTGACGGTGTTCGCTTGTGTAAAATATATACATTTTAGCCTATTATCTCGAAATATCTGTCAACGCTGCGTTTAATGGATTCGATTCAAGTTTGCCTGACAAAATATTTAATCCGATTGTTTCATATTTTGTTTGCATTTCTATTCTTAACCCAACCTACCGCCCAGTTTTAAAATAGCCTATTGAACGCGAAAAAAGGCATTTCTCTCACACACATGATTAGCAATTAGCCATACCTAAATTTCGCAATGTTTTCATATCCCTAGCCGACCAATGCCGCATGTTTCTGTCGCTGTGCTTCTCTATCAATCGAGCAACAAACTACCCTTCGCTATGTTCACATTTCCCCTATTTGCCCGCCATATTACGCTCAACTAAAATAAAAACAGTCTCTATTAGCTGACTAATAACAGAGCGCTGAGACTTGTTTACTGCACAAATTTCGAAATGGGTTTGTTTCGGTTCTTTTTTGGCTCCCCAAAATTTCATTAAACGATGATAGTAATGCTAAATCAATTAATGCTTACCGTTAGTTTATTTATAATTTTAAATTATTATTATTTAAGAAATATAATGCGTGCATGTCCTTTCTATATAGCATTATTCCACCGGTTCTTCTACAGTGAACTTGCTTCAATTCCAGATTAAATCGTTTGCAAAACAAAATATAGCTTTCCGGTAAATTCACGTGAACCTTTTCGATGTTACTGATTCGCCTTATTTCTGTCTCTGATTTCAAATATTTCCCGCCCAATTCAAACTATAAGTATGGATTTATCCGTGAAAAGGGTATCAGCCTAAGACTAAACATAATGCTTTGCCTAAGCATAAACCTAAATTATGCCCTTTAAAGGTTTTGCACAACGCCACATGCCAATCAGTGACAGAAATAAGTCGAATCAGTGGCACCAATAAGATTTCTGTGTAAATTCACATGGCAAAATTACCGCAAAATCGATTAACCATTATAATACTCGTCATACCGCAGCGTTCTGTTGGTTTTTCTGCCTGTTTTTCCCAATATTTTTGATTTGACATTCCTCCTGAATTATCCAGTAACCTCCTATTATAAAATTAAAGTGGTCGAACCAAATAGAATTACCGTAATACCTGTAATTGCTCCCCCTAAAATTACTCCCCTCTCCTATAATTACTCCCCCTCGGGCGTAGTTGAAAAATTACTCCCCGGAGGAGTAATTACAGTGATTACGGTAACTAACAAAGCTGTGCTTCGCTTTGGGCTATCCTTTTTAAAAACGAAGGAAAGGAAGCAGAATTCCTAATCCTAAAATATGTTTGAACTAGCGAAGTGGGGCCGCTTCGCGGCCCTCACTTCGCTAGGAAGCGGTTAGCGTGCACAGCGGGAGATTGGGTTCGTAGGGTTGTCGGGAGTATATGTTCTAAGTTCCCTCACATTCCAAGGGGGAGGGTCGGGCGCTCCGCGCCCGACCACAGTACTCCACGGTGTATCAGTATGCCCTTAAGTAACCTTACAGAGAATAAGGTGTATCAAGAATGCCCTCCCAAAAACTGGGGACAAAAACCTTACACGAAAAAGGTGTATCAAGAATGCCCTCCCAAAAACTGGGGACAAAAAAAACCCTTTTTCGAAAAAGGGGGTATCAAGAATGCCCCCCCCGAAAACTTGGGGGGAAAAAAACCCCTTTTTCGAAAAAAAGGGGGATCAAGAAGCCCTCCCTGAAAAAAAAGGGGGGGAAAAAAACCCCTTTTTCGAAAAAGGTGTATCAAGAATGCCCTCCCTGAAAAAATGGGGACAAAAAAACCCTTTCACGAAAAAAAGGGGTATCAAAAATGCCCTCCCCGAAAACTGGGGGCAAAAAACCCCTTTTTCGAAAAAAAGGGGGATCAAAAAGCCCTCCCAAAAAAGGGGACAAAAACCTTACACGAAAAAAAGGGGGTTTAAGAATGCCCCCTGAAAACTGGGGACAAAAAACCCTTTCACGAAAAAGGTGTATCAAGAATGCCCTCCCTGAAAACTGGGGACAAAAACATTACACCGAAAAAGGTGTATCAAGAATGCCCTCCCTGAAAACTGGGGACAAAAACATTACACCGAAAAAGGTGTATCAAGAATGCCCTCCCTGAAAACTGGGGACAAAAACATTACACCGAAAAAGGTGTATCAAGAATGCCCTCCCTGAAAACTGGGGACAAAAACATTACACCGAAAAAGGTGTATCAAGAATGCCAGACAGCAAAAATAGGCCTTTAAAAATTTTGTCAAAAAAATTTTTTCAAAATTTTTAGTTAATTTTTTTAAAATTTTTCAAAAACATACCAGTCGTCTTACGAAATTTTAAGCTTATTGAAAAACCGGGGAAGGGGTCTAACGGCCAGGTCACGCACGCACGGACGGACGGAGAGACCGGGCTAGCTTACTGGGGGGATTTGCCAACAAATTATGTTCGGCTGGCATTGCGTCTGATATTCAAACATTTGTTTTCCACTCAAGCTTTCTTTTGTAAGCTTGGGTGTTTTAGAGAATTTTAGGAGAAACTTTATCGTGCTTTCACAACTTTGAAAGCACGTACGCTTATCCGCGTTCGTGTTTTGCACATTTTCTTTGCTTTCAATAATTAATATACTCTTTAGTTTATCAAAATTTAGAATTACCGACTGCTGAAACAAATAAAATGCGCCAATCTGCTCGACTGGCTGAAAAGCGGGCAAAAGTCGAGATGGAATCTCAGCGGGAGTTATTAGCAAAGAAAGCACGATCAAATGACAAGTGAGTTTTTAACAGAAAGTTACAGAAAAATTAGCATGGTGTTAAGCATGCACCAAACAATGGAATTAGAATTATACTAAAACATTATGCAATGTTAGAAGAAAAATAACAATAGTTTAAAACGTGGTCAACAATAACGGGACGAAATTCTGTAATATTGGATTGTTTATCAAGCAGTGATTGAATTCCAAATAGACAATCATTGCCACCACTTGACGTCAGTCCAATCATTACAATTTTCAAAAAGTTTCATTTTTAAAAAATTGTCTTGAGTGGACTGATTGTCATGTAACGGCAAAAGTATATAAAAAATAATAATATCGATAAGAGTTATTTTAAGAGATTTTCAAATGAATTATAATTTCTTGATAATTTATAAATGATATGCTATTATTAAGCAATAAAATGTGTTATTCAAACGTTAATAGCATTTACATCAATAAAAATTTTCATTTTTATATTTCAGAATCTCAAATATCGCAACGTTGGACAATGGCACGATGGTTGAAGCGTTTAAATATCTGAACTATTGCCAGCTAGCGAAGAAGAGTTTTGTCTCAAAGCGATTTCGCGATCTGATACAAACGCACAGACACAAGTTGGCATTGCTCTATGTACGCAGTATTGGCATGGTGAGCATTTTTGGTTTACTATTTTCATTAGTAAAGTTAAACAAAACATGACATCTTGTCGAATTTAAGGTTTAAATGAATTTTTATTTGCCCCACTTCTTAGCGCCTAGAAAGTAAAGTATGCTAAGGTCAAAATTTTTTCTGCTCCCCAAAAATACGAATCATGAAAAAGGTCCTTTTTGCTAGACAGCTTAATCGTGTTTTTAAAAACACTTTCGCTCTGCCAGCATTTAAGTTCTATCTAAGTTTCTGCCTTCATCAATTCTTACCTTAACTAATATCTTGAACATTTCAATATAAATTTGATTAAAATGTTTCAATATTAATGTAATCTCATTGATAAAAATCCGCTCATTTCAGTATTCTATTCCAATTTCTGGAAATGTTTTTTGCATGTTTCAGTAGGATTAAGTCAATATTCCAATAATTAATAAGGGAATATTAATCGGGAACTTTAACTATTGAAATTACAAACTTCTAACTAAAATAAATTGTTCACTGATTTCAGTATTCTAACACAATTGGTCCGGCTGCCACCATAGTCTTCGATAAAAAACTCACTTCTGACGAATATAATGAGTGGGTCGTTCGCAACAAATACTCGAAACAAGTTTCATTTGACAGTCAAGTTGGCGGAAAGCAAAATACACAAAATGGTTTCAACGGTTATCAACTTAGTGCCGATGCTCATTATAAAGGTAAGGTTTTTTGTTTCTCACAGCAATGTCATTAGTGAAAATTTTTTTAATAGAAAATCAGGATCTGACAAAGTGATTTGGCTTGTACTATATTTTTATAAAATTAGAAAAAGTCCTAACACGACAACTCGATAAAACTATTCTTTCCTAGTATGAGCCATAACTCTATCATCCGTGTAATAGTGAAATTCAGCAAATTTATGCCAAAGGATACGATAGAGGTAGTGGATCCGGCGCATTCTTAGAAAAACCCTAACTTTTTTGACAATATGTGAACAACAACGAAAGAATAGTCACTTTTTTCCATTTTAGATCCAAACCATCGGAAACTAAATGACAGAACTTGTGTATTCTATGCACGAGTAGAGCTCAACTGCGAGAATTGGCCTTTATTCCAGCATTTCATCCGTTTGGCCGCCGATCCGTTCATTTACATTGACAACATGAATCTGACTCCTCAAAATGACGTTTTAAACTTGGTGGCTGGAGCAGTTAACTCAGATCGCCGTCTACAATGTAACAACTTCCGCATTCATCGGAATAGCAACAGTCAGAAATTCATCACTTGGACAAAAAATCACGTGCGCTGCAACCAATTTTATATTTACGGCAAAAGTGACTTAAGCCCGAATGAAGGCTTGGTTGATTTCTTTCTAACTGGAGTGCATTGTGCACCATCAATCATAATCAGTCGTCGTGTTCTTTATAAAGCCATCATCAGCTTTGTGCAGGTAAATTATTTTGTTGAAATGTCAAATGATGCCTGATTGTGTTTACTGATAAAATTATCGATTAGTCGGTTGATTATAATTCAGCGGTCATATCAGCAATGTCCGACCATGAATAATCGCCGAAAAATACTCTAGAACGGAAAATATCGCCTAATAGTCTGAACATTTAAATTAGTTTATTTCCAGAAATTTTTGGAACTAAAGACCTCTGATGAAAGCAATCTTGTTGAGGCCATTGCGGGATATTTCAAGAACCAAGACATAGAATTGTTGAAGCGTGAATATGCCGAATTTATCGTTAAAGAAGAGAGACATGAAAATGATCGCAGTACTGAGGAAATATTCGAATTCGGCAATGACGATATCGGAAAGAAATTGATGCTTACTATAAATGATGCTTACTATATGCCAGTGTTCTCGATTAAAATTAACAAGTTGTAATGGCTTTTATTATTCGTCAGAGAAGGACTTTATGTTCTATCGTTGTCTTTTGCCGAATAAAAAATTTTGAGAGTCAAATGTGCATTTTCTACGATATAAAAATGTTTGTGGATATAATGCCTTAGCGAAGCTATCATTGACAAAAATACGGAAGACGCCTGCGTGACCCCGCATCTAGTGCGGGGTCTAATGATGATGAACGTAAATGGTGATTTACGTGCTCAAATGGATGGCAGTTATGTCTATCAATTTGTTTAACATTATCTCTATTAGTTATAACGAACTATTTAGATGTAGGACATTTCCAGATTACCCAGGAACACTTTTTTGGCCATTTTTATGTGATTTTCTGAAAGTGGGAGCATTTTGACCGGAGGCATTTTGACCTACACTCATATCTTCAACCTTTTATAAAAGAAGCGCATTTCAAATAGTAAAGGTGGTAATTTGAATTACAGGGTGGGTAAAAAAAGTCTCTATTTTTTGGATTTCACCCCTGATTCAGCGGCGAAGGCCGCGGCGCCCCACTCTCGAATGGATATAACTAGGGGAAAGATTCACTGTTAACTACAACATAAAACAACGTTCAATTCAGTGACTGGGCGTATGCCGAACTGCAACTAAGGGACAGCGTAGACCCCATCTACCAGGTGGCGACATAATTTTTGCGACTGATATTTATGCGTTTAAATTCACGCCATTTCAGTTTAACCCTATAGAAGGGGGCTATCTTAAATCTGATATTGCTAACCCCCTCTTAAATATGATTTTAGAGGGGGTTAGTAATACCATATTTGAGCTAGCCCCCTTCTAAAGGGGCTAAACTGAAATAGCTCGAATTTAAACGCATAAATATCAGTCGCAAAAATTATGTCGCCACCTGGTATACAAGCGAATTTGAAAACACTACAAGAATATCAAAGGAATTGTGATTGCGTTTTTGGGAGGAGCTGCCGATAACGTCATTATTGATGATGTTGGTGGAATTGATGACGTGATTGAAAACGATGAATAAATTTTATTTATTTATGTTATCTTAAATAAATTTTAAAATTTGGAACATTTTAAAAATTGACCTTTTTCTCTATGGGTGGTGAAACGTCCTGTCCCAACAGAATATATTCGAACATAACACAAAACGTCGTATATAAATTTTCGTTGCGCCCACAATTTTCTTGATTTTCCTCTATATTGCTACCAACAGACTTATTGCTTTCTAGTTTTCAACCATTCTTTTAATAAAATAGCAGTCATATCATTGGGTTGGAATATAAAATTTTCCGAAATAAAAAAATATGTGGGTGGCTGACGCAACGGACTAGATCTCTTCATTTGGCTGTGTCTGCCTTTTCAGATACACGACCTTTTCGTTTCTTATTTTCTCTAGGCGATTTTCTCTGGCGAACTGTCTTCAGATTTTTTCGTTTGTTCCGTTGTGTATGGGATGGTTTAGGAAACCAACCCCCCATACTTTGTAGATGAAATGGTATATGATCTCGAACACATAAGCTTTCGCCCCCACACTGTATTTGAAAAAAATTTTTTTCATTTTTTGATCTTGATCATTATGTCAAAATTATTGAATGAACGCCTTTATAAATTTGGTGTACTCTGTTGTAATTTTATTATTCCGCATTGTATTTTTCGTTCATAGTATTGTGAAAAAAATTACTTGTTTCTTATAGATCTTATATATATATTGTTACTTATGTTGTAACCTGTTTTGGATATTAGTTTTCACATGAAAATTTACTTTGATAAAATAACGATATAATTATTTCTTAGGAGTTTTCTAAGCTAGCCAACGATATTGCTGCTTTACTAATATTGCAAAAGTTTAGAATAAACTTTTGTTAGTATTATGGTCATATTTTCCATACAAATGAATGCAACTGAAACCCTCTCGATATGTGAAAAACGCAACATATACATGCATACTTACAAGATTTATAACGTTTTAGAAACAAATTCATATATACATGAGTCCCTTCTCTCTAAAACGTCATACCCGGAATTTTTATTTGCTCAATTCCAACAAAATCTCACAAGTTCTTTTGAGAAGTACAACGCTTTCTTCTCTCACAGTGATCAGAAAGCATATAACGCCTTCTCTCTTGAGTAAGTGGCCCCATTTAAACTGAAGATCACCTTTGATCATGGGCAGATTCGCACATTATGTTTTGGTTTATGGGGCGGAGGGGTGAGAGACTGAAGAAGATTAGCTGATGAGGGAACATGTTAGAATTTTTGAAATCATATACTTAAGGGAAACTTGATCTGGAATCATGAATATGGCGTTCTGCCGATTCTTTTTTGCTTTACTGATTATTGTTCTGTTAGTTGAAGTATTGGTGGCTCCGACAAAAGACGAAGGCAAAAAAGCTAGACCGGCCAAAAAAGCAGAAGCGGCTAAAGGAAAAGCCACAAAAACAGGGAATGGGCAAGCCCAAACTAACGACGGATATAGTTGGTTTTATTGTATACTTTGAATATATGAACTAATATACATTTTTTTAGAGACGGACGATAACGGTATCATTTACTATTGACACTAACAATTTAGTATCTTTATTATCGCTTATCACTAGGGAGCGGATTCCTAGGATAGATCCTAAAAAAACCTAAAATTCCTAAAAAATCCTAATTTGGCCTTTTTTCGAAAATTTTAGGATCGATCCTATTTTGGCAAAAATCGGCATTTTTGCACCGAAAACCGCCATTTTGGAAGACTTTTGACCAAAACTTTTAGGATTTTGATCCTGAAATGGGATTTTTGACTCAAAATTAGGCCAAATTAATTTATTTTCAGAAAAATTTTGAAATATGTTTTCGGAAAAATTCGAAAATTTTGTTGAAAATTTTTGAAAAAAAAATTGTGAAAAATTTTTTCGAAACATTTCGAAATTATTAGAAAAATTTCAAACAATTTGGCAAATTTTGTTCAAAATCAGCAAAATTTCGAAAAATTGGCAAATTTTGATCAAAATTTTGCAAAATTACGATCCTAAAATGGCCTTTTTGGGGAAAATTCGATCCTAAAATGTCGTTTTATCGATCCTTTTTAGGATCCTAAAATGCGATTGATTGATCCTAAAAATCCGCTCCTTACTTATCACTCATAAAATATGAGATACCAAATCTTTTGACCATTTCTTGTATCTAGGTTGCGGAAATTGATGCATAGCTATTTTTTAGCCGAAAATAGTGTGAAATGTGCCAATCTGATTTAAGGAAAAGCTTTTTTCTTAAATTTTGTTCTCCTATTATGAATAGTTTTTGAAACGCTACACTTTCTGCCCTCTGCATTCCAAGTGTTTCGGCATTACTTTTTGCCAAATTTTTAGCCCGGATATACGAAAACATGTATGGGGAATGTGAAATGATGCATAAAATTCTTGTAATGAAACTTTCATTGTGGGAAGATCGTATTTTAAAGAACATCCGCTCAATTTTAAAACCACTTTTTTGAAGAATTTTTCAAAGTTTATGATATTTAATTCGAAAAGCTGCTTTGTTGATTAAAATGTTATACAGATTGGGGAAGTCACGATCCCACTCTAACATATAGGACATGGGCATCATATGGACATGGAGATATGGATTCTGACAAAAAGTAAAATCAAAAATAATGCGCAAGAGAGAACAGTCAGTGAAGTATTTCATTTATTGAAACAAGGTTATAGTTTTACGCTTCTACAATCCATTTCAACGTTTACTGTACTGTTTTAACCCTTCATTTCCCAGTGATGCGAAAACACAACGATATTGATTTTATATTTCACAAAAAGATTTCACAAAAAGAAAAGAAGCGAATGACTGTTTATTAGACAAAGAAAGAGAGCGTCTATGAAAAAGCCGTGGCGGCCATGTTGTTTTTCACAAAGACAGCTCGTCTAAAATAAAGCTAATGGTAATGCAGACATTCTGCCTTTTGTCTATGGCTAGGTAATGAAGGGTTAATTTGAAATAAATGTTGAACAAAAAATGGAGTAAAGAAAAGTTATGACTCATCGTGTTTATATTTCAATTTTTTAACACTTCCATGCCGGAGTGTACCACGTGGCTTATTTTGTAGAGAATTTTGTGCTGATTCATAATAAAAAAAGAAAGTTTGAAAAAAAGTACTATTTGACACCTACGGAGCTTTTTCCGAAAACCACTTTTTTCCGTCAGAATTTTCGAGGTGCCTCTATTCCAAGGCTTGTATCTTTAGTTCTGCCGGCAGGAGCCTAGCCATGTTATATATCAATAGAAAGCCCATCACTCAGGCTACAATAATATACCAAAAGATTATTTGGGTCCCGCCACGAAATTTTAAATTTGGCGGGAAATTCAAAATTTTGAAAATTTTTGGTAACATAAATTTTTGGTAACTTGTTTTATATCAATTTGGAACACTTTTTTTCATTAATTTGCCACCATTTCTCTCGGGTAGGAGTTTTTTGGGTCGCTGAATCCGAATCAGACGTAATTTTTTAGTTTTGGCATACCGTAATGCCTCTAATAAATAGCAATAATAAAATAATAAGGCCTCCCATAGTCGGTTTTCGGCGTTCCAAGCTGTTTCCGACCGAGATTTTTGGCCCTATAGGGTTTTCGACCACGCTGAACACGATTCTGATGTCTGTTTTGGCATTCAGCATATTGTAGTACCACTTTCTGGCGTTCTGGCCACTTCGGCTTCCTTGGGGGTTTTCGGCAAAAATTTCATACCCTAGGGGGTTTTTGAGTGTGCTGAAATCAAATCTGAGATCAGTTTTCACGAAAAGCGCCAAAATTTGGCGTTATTCTGGCGTTCTGCCCAATAACGCCAAAGATGGAAACCGCTAATAATCGAGCATTCGTCTTTGGCGTTATTGGGCAGAACGCCAGAAACTGGTACTACAGTATGCTGAATGCCAAAACTGACATCAGCATCGTGTTCAGCGTGGTCGAAAACCCTAGAGGGCCAAAAATCTCGGTCGGAAACGGTTTGGAACGCCGAAAACCGGCTATGGGAGATTTACATGAAAAAAATGTGAAAATTTTTTCAGAATTTTGAATTTCCCGCCAAATTTCGAATTTCGTGGCGGGACCCAAAACATGTTTTGGTGTATTCTTGTAGCCCAAGTGATGGGCTTTCTATTGATATATAACATGGCTAGACTCCTGCCGGCAGAACTAAAGATACAAGCCTTGGAATAGAGGCACCTCGAAAATTCTGACGAAAAAAGTGCTTTTCGGAAAAAGCCCCGTTAGGTGTCAAATAGTACTTTTTTTCAAACTTTCTTTTTTTATTATTAATCAGCACAAAATTCTCTACAAAATAAGCCACGTGGTACACTCCGCCATGGAAGTGTTAAACTAGAATCGACTTTCCAGAAATTTTGGACATACGGACAAAATAAGCACACCTAAGAATCGACTTTCCAGATATTTTGGACATAGGGACAGAAATTTAGGTTCATTCAGGTAAATTTAGACTTCAAATTCGGTTTCCCCACAAAAAGTTACCCTAAAAAGGTACATTTAAAAAATAAGCACCCCTAAGAATGAGCTTACAAAACGCCGGAAAGTCAGCGCTGAAATACAAGGTAGAAGGATTTGATAACAATTAGACGTACCGTTTTTCCTCCAATAGAAGCCCACTTTTAATAGAAAGATCTAATATAAGCCCATGGCCTCATATTGGAGGAAATACGGTATATGAAAATAGTAACATTTAAAATATAATGTGAAATTTTGTTTCTGGCTTCCGTTGTTATCCTAAAATATTTATAGACAAGCCATTTTTATTCAAATAAGACTAAAGCAAAACAGAGAATCCACACATCTGCATTCTTTCATTGGGCACTACTCCTACGAGTCGAAGATCTAGCAATTGGCTGGTGAGATTTAATTTTCTTTCTGAGTTCGTGTCGGATCGTTTGATTTAACAACAAATAAATTACGGCTGGACTTCCTAAAATGATTAGCAACTGACACGTATAAAATCCAATGAAGAACAAATAATTATCAAACCTTGAAAAATGGCATAGCCAAACGTTACGAATACAACCATCTTCGGATTGGCTTGCAGCAATCGTTCGTTATACGCATATCCAATGGAACTCAACACACACAGCAAACAGATTATAAACACTTGGACAAACACCTAAAATAATACTTCGAATAAAAAAGCATACAGAATATGAATCTTACTCTCAATTCCATTTTACAAACTATTGCGTTTGTATTCTCTGACATAGGTGCCACTCGATTATTTATGAGCATATTTACAAAGAAAATAGCGTAGATGGCCACCAAAATGATTGCGATGACCCAATTGTAGGCTACGTGGATGTTGTCCTGATACTGTAATAGACATACTAAGATTGTACTTGGAAAGCCCACAAAACTCACATATTCAAGATCAGTTGCTGCAAAATTTGCATATCCCAACTAAGGATCTTTGAAGAAGCCGCCATACGTCGAATTCTCTATAAATGGTCTAACACAGAAAAAGCCCCAAATTGCTGTGGAAGTTGGCAGACACAGCCATAAGTCGATCGTGTGTCTCCCAAAGCCCTGAAATAATTTCTTGGCTAAGATTGGATTGCGCACTGTCAAACACCGATTAAAGGCCAACAGAATTGTGATCGTTGTCTCTGCGAACCAAAGGCCTAAAGTGGGTCAGCTATCTCGGGATGTTAATTGGTGATTTCGAAAATGGTAGCAATAGTAAGACCCAGTGTTTTGAAAAGTACCCTAGAAGTACTCGAGTACCAAGCCCAATCTCTCTTATAGTTCTAACCGGGGTCATTTCAGTATCTGCCCCATTCGTAAACAGCCCGAAATTGGTGTTATTCGGGTAAAAACATTTTGGGGTTACAAAATGGGGGACTCATTTAGGAGTACTCCATTAGGGGTCCTGTCCAACTGGGTACTACCAATTTGGGTCGTGCCATTAGGGGTACTACCCCTATGGACAGTACCCATAATGGTAGTATATCATTTGGTCCGTACCCCTAATGGAGTACCCCTAAAGGAGTCCCCCATTTTGTAACCTCCCACCCCAAAGTGTATTTGTCCGTGTCATTCGCTTGGTCTGATAGTCCCGAAAAAATATTACTATATGGAGGATTTTTTTGGGCACTATCACTATTCGCCACTTAAGGGACGTCTAATGACATCGGTTTGATGACACCTCTTGAATGACCCCGATACGAACGAAACAGATACTAAAGGGTGGCCTTATAACCGTCTGTCAAATCTATTCACACTATCAGTCAAAATTCATATAACTAAAGAAGAAGGACTTCTTCAACAAAAGCAAGGGAAGTATCCGAATACCACATTATTCAAATACTCGGACTTGGCACCGCCAATTTTCATGGTGACCGAGATTTTTTGCTTACATGTTCCGAAACAACAAATTACATATGTGAAGATTGGCGATGTGCAAAAGGTAAGTCCGATAATAATCAATAGTGAGCCCACAATTCCCATAACGAACATGGCTATTACGTTTACACATGCCAAGTACAACATCAGCTTGTAACAGGGCTGTGATATGAATTTCTTTTGAAACATCACAACAATGCACGGAATGTACAGCATCTGAAATGAATATAGGAATAGACTTGCAAACAGTGTTAGATACTGCATCATGTAGGTAATATATGGGCCGCATAAGATATTCCTAGGGGACACCTTACTTCCGGGAAGCGACGACATTCTATGTGGGATGTATTGGATTCTATATGGGCTTAGAAGGATATATCTTATAGGACATGAGTATATGCACCAAGATTTACATATACTTTAGTCACGTGGATTACTACGTACAAGCGAAGGGGGTGCCTCCGGCACCTAGGTTTTGTTGGTGAGACTCGCGGCCTACGGCCGCTCGAACTAAATTTTTTTGAAAAAAATTTTCAAAAAAAATTTTTGTACCCCCGGGGTACCACGGAATTTTTTTTGACGACGGATTCGGATTCCACGCACCCGAAAACCCCCGGGTACAAAAATAAGCGTCCGAAACGCTAAGGAAACGTGAATTGCACAGAGATGCCCTTTTATGCCTTTAGGGAAAATTCGAAAGTCCATGACTTCAACTTTTATCCTGTTGCACTTCGAAATTTTTTCGGATTCCGTCTTAGTATCACCGTATGAGCATTTTGAGCTATCATGCACTTCCGTATGAGCTGGGCTCGTAAAGTGTTGAATTTACCGGACGAAACTCAATTACAATCCTACTAGCGCGCTAACGCGCGCTAGCGCGCGAGGAGTCTATATCAGTATGCCTTTGGGTAATAGAACAATATGTTCTAAGTTCCCTCACATTGCAAGGGGGAAGGTCGGGCGCTTGCGCCCGACCACAGGACTGGCTCGCCACCTGCGGTGGCTCGCAAACTCAGACTCAGTCTGAGTTTGCCTCAGTCTGAGACTCAGTCTGCACGCGCGCGCGGTCTAATCTGACTGCAGATTTGGACTCAGCGGGAAAAATTACCTATATAACATGTCCTGCGCGAAAAAATTGGGAAAAACGCCACGCGCGCGCGGTCGAATCCGACTGCAGATTCGGATTCCCCTTGTCTGAAAATCCCCGGGTGCCAAAAATTTGGCTAAAAAAGGCAAAAAAGGCAAAAGTGATTTTTGATCCCTTAAAAAGGCAGAAGGGAGAAAAGTGATCTTTGCTCCGAAACTCTGATCTTTGTCCGAAAATTTGGATGAGAAAATTTGCTAAGCAAGCATTAAAATGCACTCGCCGGCTCAATTTTCTTAGAGTCAAAAAAGTTTCGTAACGCAGAATGTCTGCGTTACCATTAGCTTTCCTTTTAGTGAGCTGTCTTTATCAAAATCATGATGACTGCCATTGTTTATTTCTCTTTTCTATGTGATCTATTTACAGACATACTCTTTGTATGAATAATGAACACTCATTCGTTTCTTTCTTTTTGTGAAGTCTTTAGCAAATCAAAATCGTATCCGATCGGATACACTCGGCAATGAAGGGTTAATGTAAAAACAAAAGGGGAACAGCAATCCGCAATAACAAATGAAGTCTATTCAAAACTCACTGTGAATAAAATGATCAAGGCCATGTAGATGACAGAATTCACAATACTTCTTCTTTCAACAGGAATCAAATCTATATGATAGAAATTACAGCCATAGTATTTCTGGAACTCATCATTGAAGTGAAAAATTAGAGTATTCATCCCAACTACTTGTGAGCGAAAATTTATCGTGACAGTTTCGGGTAAATATATCCAAGTTGGCTATGAATATATTTCGCAAAGAATGTAAGTGCCGTAATTTAATTTCCGCAAATGATATTACGCTGGTTTAATTATCCTTTTATCATTGTCTGTACAAGAATTATGTTAGAGTGAGAATAAATTTACACTGGATTTCCTTAAAGTTCGGGCATGTAAACCTTTGAAATAAATTTCGGAAACAGAAAGTACTAAGCAAACCTTATACCTGTGCGTAAATACAAAGTAAATGAATTGGTGGGAATCTGAGATAGTTATTGTTAAAAATTCTGTTAGTCGAAACCTTTTGAATTGGTGCATAAAACATTGGGCGACAAATGAGTTCTGACGCCCTTTTGTCGGGCATACATCTGGCTCACTCTCTGCAGTTAAGAATTGCGTATTGTTGAACGAGGACTTGCGAGACACTTCCGCTGAATTAGGTCACACTTACTATGGGATTTTTCATGTAATTTTCCAACAAAATTTTGTCAGATGTATTTGTGAAGAAATCCCCCAAGTAAGCGAAAGCTGTGAGTGCGTCCGAATGATCGTTGATCCCTTATTTCTGTGTGTAAGGTTTGGTCACGCTTTTTTGACTACAAACTACAAAGTTTGGAATTTACGGTTTTTTTGCCATTTCAGGTAGAAATTTTTGGTACTCGGGGGTTTTCGGATACGGGGAATCCGAATTCGGGGTCAGATTATTAGTATCTGGATTCAGAATCCCGGATTCTGATGCACCGTTGACTTAGCGTGGAAATGGTACCAAATCACCGGGATTCGGCGCCGTTATAGGTTTTCGGCTACGGGGAATCTAATGCTGAAGTCAGATTTTGGGTATCTGGATTCAGAATCCCGGATTCTGATGCACCGTTAACTTAGTGTGAAAATTCTTAGGGGTGTCTTTTTCTGTGTGTAAGGTTTTGTCACGCTTTTTGGGGAAGGCATTCTTCGGGGTGTCTATTTCTGTATATCAGATTTACTGATACACCCTGGGCATACTTATACACCCTGGAGTCCTGTGGTCGGGCGCGGAGCGCCCGATCCTCCCCCTTGGAATGTGAGGGAACTTAGAATATAGGTATAGTTTGTTACCCAAAAGCATACTGATACAGGCATCCCGCGCGCATAGCGCGCTAGTATAAAATATTTCCACCAAGTGCTAATCCAGATTAAAAGGTTATATGGTTATGAATTTTTGAAAATACAAATTTTCAAACAAATAAAAATAAATATTTTATTAACCATATAACAAAACAAACATAGCTATAATGTAGAACTCGACGATTACTACAAACTTACAAATAACAGTAGTAGCCAATATGGCATTGGCGAAAAAATATTTCGCCGTCAGCATCGTGCACGGGGTGTTACTGCCCCAACATATTTTAAACACGAGATTGTTCAACCAAAAAAAGTTCACAACGATATCGTGAAAAACTCCGATATCATAACCGTTTAAACATTTTTACCACGCAGTGTTGCAATGAACCGGGTATTATACAGGGTGACGCACATTTACTCTCACAATTATTGTTTGGGTAATATAGTTATTAAATTAAAAACAGATTCTAACCACGAGAAATATAGTTCTAGTATAGTATAAGGTCAAATCCAAAAATGCAGCGATTGAAAGCATACACATTATTTGATAGATAAGGATTTTACGGACAAAAATAGAAGATAGCGCTGTTCTTCGGAGTATCTGTGCCAATCTCGTCGGTCTAGTTACCAGCTGCCTCGGTTGTCCTCCGTGTCGATTCATCCTAAATTTTGGACTAGATCCAACGTTCTGTGGTTAACTAATGTCACCAACCAATGCTTGCTTGACCTTGGAATCAGCCTCGTTGAAAAACTCAGTTATCACAGTTTTGTACACCTCATTTGCAGCATCGGCTACATCGCTTGCCTCCACTTTGCGAGACACTTTGGCGCCTGCATAGCAGATCGTATTGAAGAAACTCTAAAATATTTTTGAATTATAATCCGGAGCAGATACCGTAATTCAATAACAAAAATGATTTTTGCTGAAAACAAAAATTTATAAAACATCATTATTTTCGTATTTTATATGATTAAATGGTATTAAATTCAATTTTACAAGTATTGTAAGTACTTTGCTTAGTACAGTTACCATTCAGAAACATATTTCTGTATAAAACAACCGTTTTAATGTAGGAAAAAAGTTTGTAATAAATGTAGTTTAAGACATACCAATTTCAGAACGACGTCATGGAACTGCCCATAAATGTACTCCACAGCACTTGGCCCATAGTTTCGGATTTCAATAGTAGCAATGTCAGATGCAAATACTTTAAGGTTCTAAATGTAAAGCGGTGTTTAAAACTCAAAAATTGAACAAAAATAGTTTGCAGCAAATATTTAAATGTTGCCAATTCGATGTCCGCTCGAGTTACAGAAATGGTTAATTTTGGTAAGAGATTCAAATTCGCTCTTTTAGCGGAATTGCCGTTCAGTAAACGACTTACAAACAGCCATTGGGCGTATTCAAGGAAAACAGTTTTGAAATTTTTACCAGAAAATAGATTAATACGGTAAGTGTACATTATGTAAATCATACAATTCCAATTAAATGCGGCGAGTAAGTTTCAGCGTAACCGGAAATAGCGCCCAACAGTGTCAGATTAGAATCCAAAGCAACAGCCACCTTCCTACCAACTATGTTGATAGGTACATCAATAAGCTAAACAAAAGAAATGAAAAGAAAATAGACCCTATTCTAAATTGTTTTGGAAAAATAAGCTCTGCGTTTCAGGAAAGGCTTCGAGCATGGAGTCTAGAATCCCTGGAATAGGCGTCTTTTATAATATTTGTATGTCCGTCCGTCCGTTAGTTCGGCCTGACGCGCTCTAATAGCTAAGGCCGATGAAAGTTTAATTCCGCGCAGGTGAAATCGTTTTTTGCACACCCGGGAGTTTTAAATGGTCCTGAATCCAGAAAAATATTATTTTTTGAGGTAAAACTATAAAGGTAAAAATTTTCAGAATTATTTTTCTAAGGTATTTTGTGGTTTGAGATGCTAATTTTGGTACCGGGTGTTTTCAGGTACGAGGAATTCGAATTCGTGGTCAAAAAATTACAGGGGTACCCTCGGTGTTTCGAAATTTCTCAAAATTTTCTGTAGTTAGGCTTAAGCGTCCGAATAACCCTTAGGCAACCGTAATCTACCTAAGCTTAAGTTTGGGTGCCGTGATATGTTTTTCGTCAAGCTATTGCTGACGTCTGGATTTTTGGGTATCTGGATTCTTAGGCACCGTGGTGCCGAAGGCACTTGTTTTCAGCTAGTCTACTCTAAGTCGCATGTCTGCTCCGTACGGTGTCCGGCTCGGAAACTGAACTTTCTCTGCGTTACAGCTTTCGGGGCGTGTTATATGTCATTTTGCTCCTTGGGAGCAGCCGAGAACAGATTTCTAGGATATTTGACCGAGCTTTTCGTTTATGGCCCAAAAATGGCCATTTTTCGCGGATGGGCACAAAGCTAGGAAAAGGCCGCAAATTTTGTCCCCATATACTAAATCGACCCAGCTGAGTTCGAATCCGGGGTCAGAATTTATCCAGGAACCTTCCAGAATGTTCTAGAAGATTCCATGCTAAAAGCCCGTATGCGCGGCGAAGGCTGCGGCGCTACACTCTCGTACTTCATTAATCGTCGATTTGAGTCGCCAGATCGCTCCTTTCATGTCTTCTGTCAAGTACTGAGTCGGTCTGGGGTCGTGCGAATCAAATTTCACAGTTTCATATTTTTCAAGCTTCTTATAAATTGCGTTGAGTTTTATTGCTGCGATGGCCAAATCCTAAAATTACACATATTATTTCTTGAAGTCTTTGCAAAAAAGCCACAATATTATGATTTTTTACATGTTTGTCTGTTGAGTTATAGAACTTTGCAACATTTGCAACAACTTGCTCAGCAATGCCCATGAGCGGTATGAACGTTTTGGACAATTCCTTGAACTTAGCAGCGCCATCACCGCTTGAATCCATTATTTCAGAGATTTTGCCTGTAAATGCGTCGATCGAAGACATATCGCTTGGATCTGAATAGAATGAACAAACTTTTTATTTTTTACAACAGCTATAATTGAAGCTCGTTATAACGAATCGGTCCGTTACAAACCAAAAGTTCGCTATGACGAGGCATTCGTATGATGATTTAAAAAATATTATTTGTAAAAACTCATATACTCGTAAAAATTCACCAGCGTTCCTTATAACTCTGTTTTTAAAATTCCATGTTAGTTACCTGAAAAATGTTACCATATGAGATTGTATTACGTAAACCAAAGACCTTCCCAGTTGGTGCCGGAGGCGCAACCTCAGCTAGTTTTTGTTTTATTATCCAATATTTTGCCCACCAAAATTTTGAATGCTCACTTTATTAATATTATCCATGATAAAAGATTACTTACTCTGTCCGTCGTCTGCATGGGTTTCATTCAAAGCATAGAAGCTAAGGAATAATACCGAGAACAAAAAGGTCGACAGTTTAGAGACCATTTGACTTTTCGATTACTTGACCTTCTTAACAGATAAAAAATTTACAACGGTATAAAATATTATGTCAAGCATCATCCGTTATAAAGCTGTACCATATCATATTATTCAGCATTTTTAAATTTAATCTTAATTTTAATTTAATTTTAAGTTCAATGCGGCTTTTTTGAGAGCGGTAATATGAAACGATTGTCCGTATCAAGGGGAAAAACGAATAATATTAACAGCATTTATTTCAAAGCTAATGTTTCAAATATTATTGACGCATTTTTTGAATATTTGATGATCAAGGTGGATGTTCATATCGAGGTCTAACCACTTTACTATATCAGTTAAGTTTAAAACAAAAAGTGAGCATTTCGTAGAGTGAGTCTGGATTTACTCGGACATGGAGCCAATTAAACCGACAGATTTGACAGCTTAGTGGGAACGGAATAGAGAAAAGTAGGGTGCTTTCCCAATATGGAGGGGGGGGGGAGACCATTATCGGGGGGGGGGAAATTCATACATTTTCATATAGTGAAAAATCAATAGGGGGACCCTATTGATTTTTTAACAAATTGTTAGCAAAATTATTTTTTAAATCCATAGGGTACCCCCTATGGATTTTTTGAGAAAAAAATTTTTTGAAAATTTTTCCCCAAAATTCCATAGGGGGGGACCCTATTGATTTTTTCACAAATTTTTAGCAGAAATATTTTTTTCAATCCATAGGGTACCCCCTATGGATTTTTTGAAAAAAAAATATTTTTTGAAAATACATCTCGTGAAAAAATCAATAGGGAGACCCTATTGATTTTTTCACAAGATGTATTTTCAAAAAATTCATTTAAATCAATAGGGTCCCCCCTATGGATTTTTTGAAAAAAAATTTTTAAATCCATAGGGGGTACCCTATTGTCTTAAATAATTTTTTTGAAATACATTTGTTAAAAAATCAATAGGGTCCCCCCTATTGATTTTTCACTATATGAAAATGTATGAAAAATTGCCCCCCGCCCGATAATTGTTCCCCCCATATTGGGAAAGCACCGAAAGTAGTATCAAGAAATATAATCGGTAGGTTGAGTGCTCTTTACTTTACCATAAATTGCATTGTCCCAAAATCGACAGAATTTATGGTACTAGCGATACCAAACAAACATGCCTTTAATTAATTAGCTATAGAAAGAAGCGCTAACAAAAATAGAAGAGGCGGCAGTTCAATTGGACATTTGCAGCAGGCGCTTCGCTGTTTTTCGTTGTATGGAAATTTGTCTGCTAGAGAAAGAAAAATCTCTCACCATTTCGAATCAAAAGGCGAAGAAATTTCGTTCGAAATGGTGAGAGATTTTTCTTTCTCTCTCTGGTGTGCATTAGACAATAGGACCAAATCGGTCCACAACCGAGATATAAGCAAAAGGAGCTGAATGACGGCTTTAACACATGCCAACCTCACCTTGTCAAAAAATTTTCATAAAATTTAAATTCCCGCCAGAAATATGACTATGTCAGCAAATACGCACATGGCTATTCTGTTCTACTCTCCTTGGCTGAGGATAATATGCCCTAGTCTAGGTCAAAATGCCCCACGGTCAAAATGCCCCCCCGGTCAAAATAACCCAGGGCTTCCATTTGTTCTTATTTATAAGATTTGTTCTTATTTTGAGGGTCCAAATCTTAGAAAAATAAAATGTTCTTATTTGTAAGATTTGTTCTTATTTTTGGCCAATGTCCTTATTTTGTCCTTATTTTACGCAATATCCATTTCCAAATGGGAATTTTTGAAATACAAGTACATTTTTCCTAAAAATTTTCGCCGGCTATTTGGATGCCATTTTTACTCCAAGTATTTAAAAATAGTGCAAATTTTTATGAATATCGCCTAAAATTGAAAAATTTTCGCCTGCGGCGCTATTTTTTCATTCATGCAGAATAAAATATTGGCATTATAGTTTCGGCGCGAATTTGAAAAATTTGAAAAATGCACCCCTAAGAATGCACTTGGAAAAAATTTTTGCTAAAAAACCATAGGGGGGACCCTATGGTTCGAAAAATTATAAAAATGTTCTTATTTTTGACCCCGAAATCTTAGTTTTTGAGGCAAATGTTCTTATTTTTGGAGCCGAGTCGATGGAAGCCCTGAAATACCCCCATTTTCAGGAAATCATATAAAAATGGGCAAAAAGCATTAAAATTTTTTTTCGCTGAATTCGTATTTGTTGGGTTGTTTAGCCTAAGACTGCACAGCAGCCTAAGCCCCAAGCCTAAGACTAAGTCCGATTGTGCGTGCACAGCGTCCCCTTAAGCCTAATGGCTTGTTTGGCGCCTTATAAGGGTTGTTTAGCCTAACGTAAGGGTTGTTCGGGAGCTTAAGCCTAATCCGATTTAATGTGAAATACGAATTCAGCGAAAAAATGAGCATTTTCATGCTTTTTGGCCATTTTTTATATGATTCTCTGAAAATGGGGGCATTTTGGCCCATTCCCAATATGCCCTAAGTTTGTTCAGTATATTAAAATGAGTAAAGGAGCAATTTCTGAACCAGGAAAAACTAGTATTTAGACATTTCTTTGATAAAAGTGTTATTTGTTTTTGGTAAGCGAATGTTTATGTAAAACATCATTCGTAGAACAATATTGTTGCGAAATAGTGTTAAATTTTATGATAAAGCATGTATTAAAATTTCGGATTGATCATTTTATTTTACAACCCAACTGGACAGGAAATAGGGGTAGGTAAAGTTAGTTTTTTTCCTAGAACGCCATTTTCACAAAAATCGCATTTTTAATTTCAAATCATACTAAGAGAACTTGTCGAAAAACGCATCAAATGATCTTACCTCCGCAGAAAAATTGATTAGTCAAACCACATTACAAAACGCAGTTTTTCGTGAACAAATTTTTTCGATAATCAAGCAAAAGTTTTATTTAAAAACATATCTATTGCACAATCATTGAAAACTAGTGTCGCTAAATTTTTTTAGTTTCGTTCGTTTTAAAGAATATAATAACCATGACAAACAAATATTATGTGTATATAAAATAATCAACAAAAATTGTAAGAAACTAAAGTTTGAATTTGCGAATCAATGGTACGAAAATACAAAGCCAATACCTTGTATTTGACGCAAAATTCAAACTTCAGTTTCTTATTGTTTTTGTTGATTAGTGTAAGATTTCAATGGGAAAATCGAGTAGCCTATTGATTAGTGCTAGGACGTCGGCTGCTGGGATGAGCTGAGGAGCCACCAAAGGTATAGGTGTGACCGGCTTTGATTTGAAGCAAGAGCTCACGTCGTATAGTTTTGTTCAGCAATAAATATATTATGGCTGGACTTCCTGAAACGAAAAATTGAATTTTGTTTAAAAGTTGCTTTCATTTTTGAAAACAACCTTTAGCTAAAAATTTTTAACATTTTCAATGTCTCTTATTGCTCTTTGGTAGCAAATATTGGTTTACGCTAACCTTGAAAGACAACATATCCAAATGAGACACACAAAACCATCTTGGGATTAAGTCGGAGTAAGAACTCGTTATATGCGTATCCAACGGCGCTTAGTACGCAAAGCAGACAGATGATGAATATTTGAACGAAAACCTGCAATATAAACTCTGTATAGAAAATTTTCTTTAGCAATTTTTTTGCCGCGTGTTATTACACGCAAGTAAATTATAATCTCCATACGTGTGGACAAAAAAACTAAAAGAGAAAGACAATTAATCTAATGAAGGGAAACATGGAATGTGTTGCCACTGATTGTGAGAAAGTGTTGACAACTGATTTTGTTCTCTCATCATTTTAGCTTAGATCATATAGGGTTAGTGATATTAAGTGAGATAGTAGAACATAGTCTTCACAAATCTAAGTCTAAATTTTTGGGTCAACTATTCTGTTCCACAAAGAAAAACCCTTTGTGGAAGGGAAGATTTGACCCAGAAAATTCAAACGATTTGAGAAGATTCTGTTCTCCTCTCATTAGATGACGATATTATACACCATAAACCTACGCTGAATTCTCTCTTTCGGACCATTGCGCTGGAACTATCTGCCACACGAGCCATTCGGTTGCTTACCAGCAGGAATATGAAGAAAGTAGCATAAATGGTTACCAAAATCGACGCAATGACCCAATTATAAACCACGTGGACTTGGTCTTGGTACTGTAACATAATAATTTAATTTACTCAAACTCATTTTTGGTCAAATATGTCACTTTTTATCGCAACCTTACTTCGGAACCCTATTTTAGCTTGTACGCATTCAAAAATATTGGCATATACCAAATCAGATACAATTGTATGAAATTATTTCTGAAACGTTTTTATGACAAGTTTTAGGTTTCAATTCGTTTCAGGATAACGGTCGATTTTATGAGGCTATCCTTTTAACATTGAACATACTAAACATTTAAATCCTAGCCGTAGCCTATTAACTCACATATAAAAGCTCCGCTTCTGAGACATTGACGTATCCCAAATATGGGTTCTTGAAGTGACCTCCATAAATTGAGTTCACCAAAAAAGGTCTGCAATACAGACAGCCCCATATAGCTCCGATGGTGGGCAGGCACAGCCAAAAGTCTATAGTGTGCTTACCATAGCCTTCGAATAATCTCTTGGCTAAAATTGGATTGCGCATTGTCAAACAACGATTCAATGCCAGCAAAATTGTGGTAATGGTTTCGGCGAACCAAAGACCTGAAAGTGGGAATTTTATGACATTTATAACGGCATTGTTAAAACGAGAAAATCATTCAACGTACAAGTTGCAAAGCATCCAAAGGTGTATGTAAAAAGTGGCGAAGTGCAATAGACATATCCGAGAATTAGCATAATTCCACCCCAAATGCCGACAAGTAACATTGCAATTGTGTTCACACATGCCAAATAAAGCATTAGTTTGTAGCACGGCTGTGAGGTGAATCTTTCTCGACACATCACCACTATGCAAGGAACATATAACATCTGGAAGAAAATTTTTTCCAGTCATCCAGAAATGACGAAGATTTTTTCAATGGTTGTTGTTAGCGATGATTTGTTGAGTATGATAATGCAAAATGGTAGGAATTTTCCTAAGCCTCATACAAACAAGCCGAGTTTATTAAACGGTATTTTAAAAGTACTCTCTGCTGCTCTAGTGATTTATGATCTTTTTGCAGCCGTATACTCCGGGTCCAGCGTTGCATCCACTCATGATAACAATTTAAACCAACCGAGAATGCAATTGACGTCACGATAAACCCAATGCCGATTGGAATGTTTTTTCTCTTCTCAAATGGAACAGAGTCGATATTGAAGAAAGTGCAATTATAATGATGCTGGAATTCATCGTTGAAGTGGAACAGCAAAGTATTCATTTGAGATCTTTAAAGGTGACTAACTGAAAAAGATATCATATTGTTATAGCCAGATGATAATATGCCGTATACTTTCTCACTATGTATACGCCCGAGTTTATTTTTCAGCCATGTAAACGAAACAAAACAAAGAATTGGTCGGAGGTTCAGTCGAAAGTTATAGTTTTTGTTTGTGAACATTAATATGTCGCGGAAAATTGGTTTCGATCTGACGTCATCACATGAACATGAAATAAAGATCATCATATATATGAACCAAAAAACAACATGATCATTGACTGCTTCAAGATAAAATGTACTAGACAAGCAGAGACATAAGAGATAGGCTATATTAAAGAGCTTACGGCAAATATTGACATAAAAAATAATGGCTTAAATGAAAACTCGTCAATGTATTACTATGACTTTATTACTTTATTTGCTTTAGAATTAATGAAAAGAGAATGATAAAATTGGCATACACTTTGTTACACTAAAATTCGCAGACTCAAAATTCCAGCACATAAGTACAAATATTGGGTCATCCAAGTAGAAAGTTCGTTTTCGCTTTATCAGCAAACAGATTGGGTCCCGCCACGACCGGACTGATCTGGCTCTCTCTCTTCGGTCGAATGAAGAGAGAGGGAAGAGACGAGAGACAAACAGAGCGTGCGCCGCACACTAGCTACAAATAAAACTTCTCTCTCTCTCTCTTCGTCCGCAATGAAGAGAACGTTCCATCAGTCCGATCGTGGCGGGACCCAATCTGTTTAACTCGCTAGATGTGATCTGCTGATAAAGCGAAAACGAACTTTCTACTTGGATGACCCAATACAACGTAATGCCATATTTTGTAGCTCAATAAAATCAAAGATTCATAGACGACATGAAAAGGACAAGGTCGAAAATTCCCATACATGTATTTTGTTTGCGGACATTAGTATATCGTGGGAAAAGAGTTTAAATTTGACGTTATCATAGGTACATGAAATAATGAACACTATGAACCTTGATTGCCTCAAGATAAAATGACTATATTAATGCAAGCAAATATGCTCGCTCCGTAGGCATCATTGTCTGGAGCCACGAATGATCTGGCGTTCTATGTCCTTCCAATTTGCTCTGGATCTGTGGAATTCTGTAACGCGGATTCTTAACCAGCCGATAACAGGAACATCTTTTTCCTGTGACAATAATTAAGAAAAATAATTAAAAATATTCGTTATAGAAAAATGTCGAATGTTTATCGACAAATCTTTTTTGCAAAAACATAAGTTTTTATACAAAAAGAATATTACGCTCACCCAATGAAGAAAAAACAGGGCGAATGATTGCAAGCCCTTATGGATTTACAGTCTTTTCATCATTACTTACTACGATTTGCGAAAATCTTGTATTCATATACCAAATTTAGAAAAACCAAATTTGCTAAGAAATTTTTACTAATCAAATTTAGCGGTATAGTTTCATGGAAAGAAAATAGAATGTTAATACTCAACAAATATAATTTTTCGATTTGATTAACAAACAAAAGTATGGAAACAATAATAATTGGCTTAATATAATTTTCAGGTTTTAAATATACTTTGACATAAAATGCTGTAAGGCAGCATTATATAGTTTG
>JAKKPZ010000420.1:0-37043 GCA_022814885.1 Ditylenchus destructor
TTTTAAATCTGTCATTAATTTATTTATATGAATTCAATTTAGCCTATTTCTTGCCGAACTTTCCATCGATTTTGAGTTAGGGTATATGTTTCTAAGAGTTCTTACATTGGCCCTCGTCTCCAGGAATGACGCCGTAAGAATCATCCTCAGGTCCACCACAGCCCGCATTTCCATACTCAATCCTACGCTTCTTGCAATGCTCTACTACATCGAGAAAGGCCCCGCATGTATAGCAGTGAAGTCGTATCCATCGTTGTATCCCGATTTTTGGATCGCGAGATTCTGACAGCCGAATGATGGTATGACCTATATTGGCTTTGTGGAATTTTATCGAAATTAAATAACATATCAAAATGAAACTCGATCTAAACTTTGTGAGAAATGTCGCAGAGACATTATACACTTTAAGTATTGACATTAAATGGGGAGTTTTAACCTTCTGGCTTTTTGGAGAACTTTCGAGAGACGATAGACGAGATGTGTCAAACTCTTTAGTTCGCACTTCCCCCCTAATCATTTGTCAATGTCAGCTTTTATACAAAAAATGGCAAAAAACTGGATTCATGCTTGTCTGAGTATTTTTCGCAAGCAGCGGTAAAGGGCGTCAATATAGACGAATGGTACTCGTTGCTCAACATACCGTAAATCCTCTAATAAGTCCCTCGGGGGACTTATTGTTTCGTAAGGGTTTTCAAAAAAAATTTTAAATTTCAAACTCAAATTTCTCCGATATTTTCAATGACAAAGGTTTGGCATTGGGGTTTTTCTTACATAACTCGACGAGGCTTACACAAATATGCACTTAGTTTTGGTCGGGCGAACCGGCATGTACGTTTGGCATTCTGTTGGGGTAGGGGGAGTAATTATAGGGGAGGAGCAATTAGAGAATTTACGGTACCACATTGTAAGTCTCGAAAATTTTATATAATATCAATGATGTGTGGAAATCTGCAGGATTTTTTCGCTATGTTGGGTTTAGGTGACACATGATGCAAAACGTTAAATGCTTATGTATAACATGAATATACCACAGTTACCAAAAATTCCGCAGGTTTGAAAATGATTAAAGTATTCCTTGACAAAAAGTTAAAACATCGGATATTCCCACCTGCATAAGCATTGATTTCCACTTGAAGTTGGTTCTCCTCGTCCAAATCGACCATCAGAGAGCTCTCTGTTGATTGCAACTCGCCATTGGTTTTAGAGCATACATCCGCTTCTGGGTTAAAAGTGTTCGAGAAGTTGTTATAAGAACCAGTTAGTGTCTGCTGGATATGAATAGCAGGTATCGAGGAAGACAAGGTTTTGTATTTGTATTGCAGGCAGCCCGTTTTATCACTGTCATTTTCTTCGCTGCTATCAATCGATTGCTGAATTAGCTTGAAACGAGCGATGTCACAGCCTGTTTGTTTCTGTATAAAGTTTGATATGACCTCATATCCTGAAAAGTACTAACGTACGATATGTATATTTTGCAAATCTGCTATTCACGATTATTTTATCAGCAATTTAAAAAGATTCACCCCCAGGATTTATCCAAAAAGATGACTTTACCATTCTCCCAGCTCGCTTGGTCCTTCAAATCATCCAAATTACTATCAAAGTGGCCAGGTTGATAGCCGAAATTGTAGAAGAAACAATATGCTAACTTATCCACGTCGTGCAGCACATCCGAACAGCCAGGAGAAGTTTCCCAACTGGAGTCTGATTCCGGCTCTTGATTGAAAACAGAAAATGGATTTTCTAATGTTTCGCTTAAATCTGCTCCACTTGATGATGACGAATCTGATGCGTCAATTAGTTGCGCAATATGCGCCAGTATTCCTAAAATGCGTTTGTAAAATTAATGAAAGTGCTCGCCTTTCTACAAAATTGCCTAAATTTTTGAGTTTAATATATAAGGGACCTGTCAACGCCCCACCAGCAGGCCGAGACCTACCCAACGACACCGTACTCGCCCGAATCCGAGCTCTGGAAGGGGTCAACGCGCGAACGGCGTCCAAACGAACGAATCAGACCCCATGGGTGGGCTTAGGTAGAGTGGATTTAGCTCCTGGTTAAAACGCACTTTATCTTATATCGATATCAAAGATATAAATATCGATATAAAAGATATCATGTGTACCAAAAGTTTTCTAAAATAGACAGTAAGGTGTTTTTAGTTTGCCCCAGAGAGAGGAGAGGATATTAGAGAATTTATGGTATGTCCCATTGCATATGTTTGATAACCAAGCATGATCACGGTTCGAGTTTTGGTCGTTTCTTTGCAGTAGACCTCTCCCTGTTTTTTCTGGTTTATGAAATATACGGCAATGTCCTTGAACTGAATAGGACAGACAAGAACAATGAAACAGCCTTCCTGGACCTCTATATTAAAGTAAATGGTAAGAAAATCACTATAAATACATTCGACAAAACTAGAGAATATAAATTTAAAGTTCTAAAATATCCACGATATTCTAGTTGCATTCCTAGATACATGTTAAGTAACATACTCACCACGGAAACTCTTCGCTTTAGTAGAACGAATAATACATACGATGGACTGGAAAAGAATTTAACCTTACTATTTAATACGTTTAAAAATAACGGATGCCCTGATACATTCCTTGTAAAAAATATAACACGAATTATATAAGGTAAAAAAGAAATACTCCAAAATATTAATCAAGAAAGTATTACTATCCTGTGAAAAATCAGGGCAAAAATTTGTCATAGCTTAAATGGCTAACAATCTTAATGCGTGATTTCAAGGACGGTTAAAAATAGATATTATAAATATATCATTCCATGTAATTTTATTTGACTCAATCAAAAATTTGAAAACCCGCAATTCAAATTTTAAAATAGCGCAAAAATCTTCAGTAATCGTATCTAAAACAATCTTTCGAACTCTCATCAAACAATTTCTATACTGGCTTGGTTAAGTAAAATCTCTCCACTGGATATATTTAGCTTCAATCTGTACAATTGTTGATCGATACGTATTTCTGCTTATAGTTATGAATCACACTATTTGTTAATTAAATTGATTTAGTCTCTAGCGCTTGCCGAAGAATATATCGTTGGTCTTCCGATCACTTTAGTGCCAATCAGCTTCGAGATGAATCAGAATGCTTCCGACAAGTTGCCACACGAACAAAGAAAATCTCGGCGAAAAGCAAGCTAAGAACACTTTTGGACGTAACATGGAAATCACGGATCTCAACTCGAAGGTATCTTTAAGAAAAAGTATTTTAGTCTCTTTTTTGAAAGTAAAATTGTTTCTTAATTTCTAGTCATGCCTTAAGACGTAGTTAAGTATATAAAAATAAATAGTTCTTTAAAACTTTTTAACAATCTTGTCATTAGATATATAGAAAAGATACAAATGTATTTTAAATGAGCTATACATACATCAAAAAATTTTTACTCCTAATTTTTCTCTAACCCCTCTTCCTACAATTAGACCATAATAATCTATGGGCGCTTCACTGAAGAGCAGAGCTCATAGATAGAATTTGGGCTCACTGTCTGGAGTTTAGGGCGAAACAGTGAGCCAATTTTAAAACGTTAATCCTTTTTCCTAGTTTTTCATGTCTTTTCTGTCATAATATAGGATCGTAAACCCGGAAAAATTCTTTCTTATTAGTTTCAAATTCAAAACAAACCAAGATAAAAGAAGCTAGATAGCAAAGCATTATACATCGATTCAGGAACACGCCACTTTATCAGCTGAATTATAATATCTGGAATAATTTTGATATATGAAAGGACTTTTAGATTATCAATTTACTTTGAATTCCTCAGAAGTTGAATGGGATTAAATGAAAATTATACTGAAATTTTATCAATAAGTTTGGCTTGCGATGGATATATAATGTTTGTGCAGCTGTTTTTAAGGTTTATTGTTATTCGTAATGTGCGCTAAATGGCCACTTCTAACCTTACTTTTCCGAAGCCATTTACGCATTTATAGAGAAAATATTTTAGTACACTCAAAATTTACGGAAATGCATACTAGTATCAAGTCATCCAAGTTTGGAATAATATGCAATAAAAAGCACATTTTGCATTGATTTAATTGTTCAACAATTCATCAAAAATTTGGACATGCGGATATTCTGGAACCTATGATCACGTTTGCAAGAAACAGATTTTCAAATAGACAAATTGAAGATGAAAAAGTCACAGCATGATAGTTAAGGCATTGTCCTATAAGAGTTAAAAATAATTTATTTGGTTGCTCATTCACAAGGAAATCACATAAACTGTATAAATTTTCATTCTGAAGTTCATATCAGAATCCATTGGCTAGATCAAGCAGCTCAAACATTTGCCATTATATTTTTTCCAGAAAATCCCAAACATTGGCCCTCAGAAATTCGAAAAATGCAATACTGTTTAATAAAAAGTACTAGGTCGTAATTTTCCAGCGAGCTAAGTATATAGTTAATTTTTCCCAAAATTTTGCAACCGTGGCAAATATCTTTGGAGCTTCGCGAGCCATTGAAGGGATTTCGGCTGTCAAACATGTTTGTCGCAAATTCCAGGCAAACCTTTTGCCGCACTCTTCCAGCCGATATGACGTGTCCATAGAAAGAAATTCGTTAAGTATTAAAACTGTATTATAAAACAGTGGCATTTTCCGTACTAATATTCTTATCGTAAAGGACTCATTGACTGCTATTCGGAGTTTGACAATGTGTAGCTGTGCAGAGCTTTCTACCAAAGCGAATTGTTTAAAACATGGAAAGTGTACAGATTTTCTTCAAATTATAAACAAATGATAGATTACAATATAAGGTAAATGTAATAAAATATAGGCTACTGAACTTATAAGTGCACAATTTTCCTCATTGCTGTCTCCTATTTTATGCCAGCGCCAACCATCTTCAATCCATTCTTCTTCCTCACTTGTCTAAAAACGTTGGTAAGGCATAGAAAAAAGGTAGACAAATCAATTGTAAAATCGCACATCTTTGTAGACATCAGCTACTGTAGAGTTGAGTAAAGTAGTTTCGCTTACAGTGATTTTTCTTGGACTCTCTGTACTGTTAGAAGTTGGTGTCACAGTATTTGATGAAATAGGATCTAAAATGCCGTATCTATTAACTTTGGAAACACGTAGAAGAGACTCCTTTTAAGTTTAAAATGCTAAAGAAATGATGAAATCGTACTTTTGACGTCCATTTTTGAAGTCGGTATTAAAAATCTTTTAAAAATCCCAAAATTATATTAGTGATATTAGGTGATGTCATCCTGATAATGACCTTTGAGAAGTGAAAAGTGATTAGGATTAAAAATGGCAACCAATGAAATCTCCCCTTTTTTCCTTGCTCAAAATTTGCGCTAAGTCATGTATACATTAGGCCAAATATAAGACTGTTCGTTTTCACTAAGCCATAACAAAGATGATCTAAAATATTTTCCGGACAAATGAAGCTTTGACTATTTTTCACTGGTATTAAGGTCGTCATTTGAAAACCTTACCATCTAATTTGCCCAAATTTCCAAAGGATATCGGCTGAAAGTTCTTCGACTTTTTGCAAAATCGTTCTGACTTGTTAGTTCCCATGCAAAAGCAATAATGATGGAAAACTGACATCTGAACCTTGATACATTTATTCTGCACAAATGTCGCTATCCAGTGCTCCGAATCAATTGGCAACAATGGTGTAATCTGAGTAACATTCTTGTGTTTATAATAGAAGTGTAGGAGTAAGGAATGAAGTGGCTCTGAGTAATATTCCATGTCATCCAACGTTGTACATGTCAAATCGCCAATGACAAATTGCAACTGATTTGTAAGTGGTTTTATGCTAAATTTTGTGCTACATACATACAAAACCGCTAATTGGTTTCCCATATGTGTGTTTTTACACCAATGCCAAAAGTAACAAATTTTAAGTTTATGTTAAAATTCCCATATAAATTCAAAAAGGAGGTAAAAGAATATAAAAATTGTAATTCTGGTTATATCTCTAATTCTCTGTAGAAATTTGAAAAATCAAAATTTGCAAAAATCCTGCAACTGCAAAATCGCCGCCCAATGGAGCAAATCTGATCTCTAAGTATGCATACGACAAGCTGTCTTTTTCACATTTGCAGTTGGGCGGGATATGCAAATGTCTTTTTTGATAGCCTTTATAAGGGTGAGTTTACCCTTTCTTTAGCCAACTGCTGGCCGTCTCTTACTACTCTGAAAAGTAGTAGCGCGCAATGATTACAGCGCATATTTGATTCCGCCCCAGTTGGAGTGACGTCATTTGCGACTAAGGACTACTATCAAAGAGTGGAAAAACCGTTATCTATCGCGAACTAAAAACCTTTAAAAAGGCAATGCTTTGATACATTTATAAAAAAGTTTCCAAACGTTAAATTACTCTAATACTCACCTTTGATTATTTGGTGTTGGCCACATAGCAATTTCAAACAGAGTTGTATTTATAATTTCGGCATTAACGCTGCTACCGAACACATAAGCTTTATTGCAAAACATAAAACCAGCCGACGGTATATATTTGTGATAGTGGAAATGAGTATAGTATTCATATAAAGCATAAACATTGTTGAACATTCGTCCATACACGTAATAAACTTAAAGAAAAATTTACATTATGGACAAATTTGACCTTTAACTTTGTATAAAAACCTATCTTCCGGTAAGCCATGTTGTCAAATGAGTAGAATGTATAGAGAGCTTACCTTTATAGGGCCTTTTAGCCAAAAACTTCGTCTTTGGTACACTATTGCTATATTCTTCAGCCATTAGAGTATTGTTACACATAGACAGGATGTTATACATATTTTCTGTTAAAAAACACCCTTTCTCAGTATCTTTTGTAGAATTGGGAAAGGAATCTTCGTCATTGTAATGCTTAGAATGAATGGCGATTAAAACCGGCATGAAAGAGTTGTTGTTATTTCGTTGAAAATAGAACAAAGTGTTTGATGAGTAAAGTTCCGGTGTACGATCATCATGGTAATATACATTGATTTGGCAGTCTTTGTCGGGGAGAATAACTTGTCTTTGCACGGTTGAACAGGTAATACTAAAACTTAGCTTTAGTGCTCGAAATTATAGGATATATATGTTACGGCTAATGTGTGAAATCGGCTAATCTGCAGATTAGCCGCCAAAACCGGCTAACGTGCAGATTAGCCAATTTCGCACATTAGCCGTAACATATATATTCTCTCAACTACAGGAACACCAATTCCTGATCGATGCGCTCTGTATTTTTGTGTGGATTACGGTTAGTTTTGCCATCTAGATAGCATAAGATGTCACCAAAAGACGATATCACAAAGGAAGGATGATTTCTAAGGAACGTCCTTATTGTTTTCGTAAGCATGCGTATATTTGAATTTAACTTCAGGTCGGCTATTTTATCTTTATGTTGGATAAACATGTTTAGCGATTAATAATTAAATTTAGTAATTAAACAATTAATAGGAATTTATGACCAAAGATTTAGTACAGTTTTCGTACTGTAAAATATTCGTACCTCGTGTTAGAAATCTTGGCAAAATTGGTACTACTTCTCCAACCCAGTGAAGCTGACCATGGTTGCATTGTTTCTTCTTTGTCGAGGGACTGAGGACTGGTGCACGTAAAATTAACAGCCAATTTTTCGCTATCAATTTCAAACGTTGTAATATTCATAAACATTCTCGAACAAATACTAAATTGACACTGCTCAAAATAAATCGAGTAGAATTTCTCCTCAGCATAAGTATGATATTGACAAACTGTGATTATGAGCACAATTGCAATGATGTTTGAATACTGCATATAAATAGTTCACTTCAAAATTATTTTAGATAAAACAGCGCAATGTTTCGAGATTGAATTTCTCATTTTCCAAAAGGCATTGATTTTCATTTTGGTTTCATTTTCTGTTGATTTAAACACAGGAAAACAGGAGCGCAGAGAAGATTATTGGGCACGAGTTTCTAAATCAGCAGCAGATGTTTCTTATCAATAGTCATGTCTTTTAATACCAGGAATGTGGTATGATTAAATTCAAAATCTTTTACTTCCGTGAGATTCTGTTTAAACTTGCACTATTCTGTACACTGGCTGCATTTTATAACTTTTTCAATCCATAGGATTTTGCGAATACCATGAAAGCTGTGAGTAATAATAGTTCACTGGCATCAACTATGTCGTTATAACAAGAAATGGATGATATATTCTTAAAACTGCAATGTAGTTCCTGATACTGATAAATTTATAGGGTAATGAAAAATTGAATTCGGAAACCTTCTCAAATGTTTGTAAATACTGAAATTTTTCAATTTCGACCTGTAAGATTGCTTTCTGTGTTCACACATGTTTATTTTGGGGTGCGCCCTCTTCGCCTAAACCCTATTCGCCTATATACCAAAAAATACTAAGAAAATGCCATGACTCAGCTAAAACTTAAGCTTAAGTGGCGAGTAATGGCTTAAATTGAAGCTTACACTTGGCTCTATAAAATCAGTAAGCTTACCCTTAAGCTTCCGCTTAAACCATGGCCTAAGCTTAAGCTTAAAGCCTAAAAATTGCCAATAACATAAGTTTGAGCCTAAACTTAAGTCTTGGCCCAAGCCTAAACCTAAAACCTAAGCCTAAAGTTGTTCGCCTAAAGCCTAGCTTCAATTTAAGCCATTACTCGTCACTTAAGCTTAAGTTTTAGCTGAGTTATGGCATTTTCTTAGTATTTTTTTTGTATTTAGGCGAACAGGGTTTAGGCGAATAGGGCGTGTCCCTTTATTTTTAAGCAATTTAAAGCCACCATCAAGGTTGTTGCTGAAAATGTTTTTTTGGGGGGGGGGATTCGGAAAACAACGTCCAAGAATTATTATCATTTAAAAATTGTATCTTTGCGCTTACATAAACAAGAGCCGTTTTCTTTCAACACTAATCGCGCTAAATAATAATCTTATAAATAACCGTATAACAGGCATGGTCAATTTTGAGAAATAAGAAAAACGCGGTCGGAGTTAACTTTGGAGGAACACTATGCTTATTAGCTTTGGAACATTAATTTAATCTGCTTGCTCAAATATTTACTAAAAAGAAAGCAAAGTTACAAATTAAAATTCAACTAAACATACATGGATTTTTTTGGAAACGTAATCTTTTACTGTTAAACAATTGCTTTTTGCTGCAAAATTTCAGCATTTGAACCACTCAAACTACAGTTTTGTTCCTCTAATCGGGACCAATCGGTTCTGGCTAAGTGTTCCAAATATAGAAATTCCTGACTAGAGAGAAGATGGTGTCATTTTTTAACTTTCTGTTGTATTTGAGCGGAAGTCGGAATATTTGCCTCAATCGGCGTATTATGTTATCATCGTTTTACTTTGGCAGATTCTGTTTAAACTTGTATCTGTTTTTCAGAGTAAATTTTTATACATAGTTCTCAAATTCCAGCAAATGAAACAAATCAGTGAGTCAGTGTATTGTAAGAGGAACTCGGAAATGTTTCAATCGGCGTAGCTGGCCTCATATTCGATTGATAGGCCGCTTCAACGAGTGCCATTGTCTGCCATGCGTCCTCCACGGAACTGATGAGAAAATCGTCTTCACCTGTGGAGAATCGTAAGAGATTAGCCATACGATTAGTGAAAGCGTCCGGAAACCAGGAGCCTTCTAAATTGACTTCGAGCCACTCACTGCCTCCAGCAGGGCGGATCCACAATTCATCCGGTTCGCCCTTGGGGTATCCGAGATTTACTCCTAGCTTCATGAAAGCTGCGCCTCTCGTACCACAGACCCTGAATTCACTGGTCTGAAATTCGCGGCCAAATTTGTGATCGTGATTTACTGACAGGGCGCAGCGAACGTTATCTCCATAGTCCAACAAAGCAGATGTGCGTGTCTGTGCTATATTATGGCTCGGATGACCGATTGTTTTTGCATGCACACCTGAAAGGGATGAAATCCTAAATTTAAATTTTACCGATTTTTTAACCCTTCATTGCCGAACCGTAGGATCTTTGATTTTATTCGATTTTCGGGACCCTTGGGGGTCACTAATAACGGGAAAAATATTTTTTTTTCGAAATTCGATCTAAAATGGCGATTTTCAGGAACTCGAAAATTTGGCGCGAATTCAAATTTCTGCCGAAAAAATCAGGTCCTGCAGGGAATTTGACAAGCTTATTGGATTCCGCATAGCCGATTTACTCGGCAAATTTTTTTAATTTCCGCAAAAGGTGCAAAATTTCGAAAGTTACGAAGGTTTTGAGAAATTACAAAATTTACGCTGACCCGCCAAAATTCGTCAATTTTCTTCCATTTTCTGGGGTGTGTCTCGAAAATGGCCATTTTTCAGGGCAATATCGTAGATAAAGTGGCTAAACAAATTACATGTCCTCATTCAGGACAAAAAGTTGGCTATATAAGAGCAATATCAGATTTGAGATAGGAGGCCAAAAAATTGGACAAAAATTACTCCAAAGTTTACGTATCTAATTAGATACACTGGGAAATGAAGGGTTAAGAATTTATTCTGCTTCTGATTTTCCTCCTTCTTCCTGAATTCACGATATTTTTCGAAGAAATTTGACGATTCATATGGTTCTAATATTAATAATTCGGATTTAGTTTAGGAATCCACGAAATCAAAGATGGAATTTCCTTTCACTGATTTGACTTTATAGTTTGAATTTTAAAAAGGTTAAGATAGGATGGCACCTCATCCCCCAAACAAGAAAGTTAAAGGCCTTAAGCGAAGACTTTTCACCTAACCCATGGATTTATGGCTCCGGGGCTTCTACTCGGTGAGATAAGACCCCCGAGCAAAAATTTTTGAAATTCACATGTGTGACCCCCTGTTTTTACCCCTTAAAAGGTCCGGCCACGCCCCTTTTTTCCTGGACGGACGATCCTATTGTTTAGAAATATCCAGCATGCGCCCAGAGGCGTGTGATACGTCAAACGATTCCTCTCGATGAGCCATGGAAGGGAAAATTGTCAGATTCGAGATCGGACCACCCACGACGGAGTTATGGGCCCTGAGGGCATTTGTCGAGATCTGGCGATCCTGACCACCTCCAAAGGCGAGTGAGGTGTCAAATGATAGCTCTCGGTGAGATAAAACGAATGGCACTAAATTTTTGAGGTCGGACCACACATGTTGACGAAATTTGCACTGGGGGCATTTGTCGGGATTTTGGGTTCCTGACCACCTACAGAGGCGAGTGAAATGTCAAATGATTGCTCTCGGTGAGGCAAAACGAATGGCACAAAAGTTTCAGACATTGGACCACACACGTTGAATATTTTTAGGAAAAGTTGGTTGTATTTCAAAAATTCCTATTTGAAAATGGATATTGCGTGAAATAAGAACAAAATAAGAACATTGGCCAAAAATAAGAACAAATCATAAAAATAAGAACATTTTAAATCTTTAAGATTGGGACCCTAAAAATCAAAAATTCCTATTTGAAAATGGATATTGCGTGAAATAAGAACAAAATAAGAACATTGGCCAAAAATAAGAACAAATCATAAAAATAAGAACATTTTAAATCTTTAAGATTGGGACCCTAAAAATAAGAACATTTCTTAAAAATAAGAACACGATAACATCCCTGGGTATATACCTATTTTGCATAAAATCATCATTTTATGTTCCTAAAACCGGCATTTCCTCAGAGTTTTACAGAATTTTCAAAAAAATTGGCAATTTTTCCAATGTTTGCGGAAAATTTTTACTTTTTGGTATTTTTGTGCAACATAAAAAAATTTTTCATTTGAATCATTTCAGAAATTTTAGGAATATACCTATTTTGCCTAAAATCATCATTTTATGATCCTAAACCTCCATTTTCTCAGATTTTTGCAAAATTTTCACAAAAAATTGGCAGTTTTTTCCAATTTTTGTGGAAATTTTTTTATTTTTGAGACATTTTGTGAAAATTTTTACTTTTTGGTAGTTTTTTGTGCGACATAAAAAATGATTCATTTGAATCCAAATTTTAGCGCCCAAAGTCAAACGCGCCAAATTCGGAAATTTGAACCGGAATATTTGAAAAATTTCGCCAATTAAAGTGAACATGAGTAAAAATGAGTTAAAACTGGCTAAAAATGTGTAAATTTTTAATAGCTATGCCATAAATAGCAGTATTTGACAACTAGCAGTAGCAAGTATTTATTTAAATACTTTTTATATTATATTTCTTCTACTTTTAGCAAAAATTTGTAAAAATGCACGATCCTAAAACCCCATTTTATGATCCTAAAATGGCCTTTTTATGATCCTTTTTAGGATCCTAAAATGGGATTTTATGATCCTAAAAATCCTCACCCTACTGATAACTATCCATCACGACCAGATAAAATAAATTGTGTAGGAACTATACGGCAATTTATCCAGGGAACATTGGGATTATTGCATTCGGCTGGCCGATATAAACATTGAAGATATTATTTTTGGGATATCTCATCCCTATATTCACTAGAAACCTGCTTTTACAAATGTTCTCTTTAGGTAGTCAAAATAGGAATGCACTTTGCCCGAATTGGGTAAACTTGGGAAAAGGTGATCATTTATGAACGAACTTTTTTGGTTAAATATTATATAACACCTTACCTAAAGGATTGCCGAGAAAACTACGAATAAGATCGAAATAATGAATTGAGTGCATAGTGATCTCGATCCTTTGCTCCTTTTTCAGGAATGGAAACAAGTCCCATGGAGTATCAACTGCAATTGTAGCGTCAAAATCCACAATATCGCCAAGAACATTTTGCTGAATAGCATCATTTAGTGCAAGTACCACCGGAGCAAAACGAAGCTGAAAGTTTTGTTTTGAACTTAAATTTATTTCCAACATAAAAAAGAAAAGCACGAAAAATTTAAAAACGACCTGAAAGTTAACTGCAGCTTTGAGGTCCCGCTCGCGACAGATTTGCAGAATCTCGCTTGCTTGAACCAAATTGCTGCCCATAGGCTTCTGGATGAGGACAAAAGAGCCTCGTGGGAGCTTCCGTAATACCGAGGCATGTATCGCTGGGGGCGTAGCGAGGTCAAAAACAGCATCTTGAGTGGAAAGTGCCTCACTCTCGGATTTAAAGGCACGAATACCCCATTTTTCTGCCAGCGTTTTTGCCTTTTCGTTATTAGGATCAAAGATGCCGGAAATAGGGAATCCGGCTTTCATATAGGCTGGCAAGTGAGCATCACCTGCTATACTGCCGGCTCCGAATATGACAATGTGGCGCGGGTTGATAGGCTTAGGCCACCACTGGCGAAGAGACTTGGTGTCAAAATTTGGAAGATTAATTTGAAGGTCACTCATTTAGCAATGATGGAAAATTTGCAATTTCAGTATTGAATGAAGTACAAAATAGAAATGACTGCTTTGTGACGTTATGACCACGTTACGACCAGGCAAACGCATAAATTCGCGGACTGATATTTGTGCGTTTAAATTCGCGCCATTTCAGTTTAGCCACTTTAGAAGGGGGCTAACTTAAATCTGATATTGCTAACACCCTCTAAAATCGTATTCTAGAGTGGGTTACCAATATCAGATTTGAGCTAGCCCCCTTCTAAAGGGGCTAGACTGAAATGGCGCGAATTTAAACGCTCAAATATCATTCCGCGAATTTATGCATTTGCCTGGTAGCTATTTCCCTTCACCTAACTATTTCCCTGCCATCAACGTGACCAACTCATCAAAAATAAATTCAGAGTATGAAAAAAATGGATTAGCACCTGGGTTTTTGGGTACGCTTATATTATAAAAAATTGTTACAGGAACTATGGATCCAAAAATAATTATCTTCCATTTGATTGAAAACAGAGATGATAGGAAATGAAATGAGAAAAATATTTACTCCATTTCTCTCTTCCCCTTCACAAGATTTGCATATATTAAATGGGTTTCGTTATGAATGAAAACAAATGATTGTATCGTGGCCTGCTGACAGCCTATTTCCCCTTTCAATCAACCTACATAGTCTATTTCGGGTTAATAAAGCATGAAAAATTAATAAAAATTTATTTTTAAATTATATATTATTTTTAAAATAATATACAAAACAATTTTAACCAGACAAAATTTTAAAAAGGGTTGGGAAATATACCTTTTCATAACAATCTTTTTTTGCGTAACATGAGAAAGTAATAGATACATGACAAAAAGTTGGATACCGTAAATCCTCTAATAAGTCCCTCCCCTCAATTAAGTCCCTCTCCTCAAATAAGTCCCCCCTCAAACAGAATGCCAAACGTACTTGCGGGTTCGCCTGACCAAAATTAAGTGCATATTCGTGTAGATCTCGTCGAGTTACGTAAGAAAAACCCTAATGGCAAAACTTTGTCATTGAAAATATCGGAAAAAAATGACTTTGAAATTTGAAAATTTTTTTGAAAACCCTTACGAAACAATAAGTCCCCCGGGGGACTTATTAGAGGATTTACGGTATGTTACAGTGAATTTCAGAAATCAGTAAATTCGCAAATTTACTGAAATTTCCAGTGAATTTGCGAAATTCCTGAATTAACCAGTAAATTTGAGAATTTACTGGCAAGTTTAGTAAATTTGAGAATTTACTAGGAAATTTGAGAATTTACTGCCACACTCGGTGAATTTGCGGAAATGGTATATAACGTGGGACATAACATAAAATTTTATTGACTTTTTCAAAAAATGAACAATTAATTCATGTTTGTTATCACATGGCATTAAACTGTGGCGAGTGCGCCATATTTGAAACAGTATGCGTACCCCCTCTCTAACTACGCAAAGGCTGTCTTTTTGTTATATCTCGCGCAGTAAATCATCTCATGCATGGATACCAAGAGCAAAGTTGCTTATAAGGGCGGATTGAAAAAGTACAAAAATTCTGTACTAGAAGAATACTTAAAAAATGCCACCTCCCATACTGTCAGTATCCAAAACGACTTAAAATATTAGATCTCCAACCGCTTGAATCCAGACGTGTAATTTCGGATCTCATTATAGTATACAAAATTATTCATCACAAGGTTCCGTTAGATCCAAAATCTTTCTTCAACTTTCCTGCTAGACCGTCACTAAGAAGACATGAATTCCAAATCAAACCCAAATATATAGGTACTAAAAAACAAAACTCTTTTCCACTAGAATAATCAACATCTGGTATGATCTTGATCAAGAGACAGTTAATGCCAAAAACCTATCAGTTTATAAAGGAAAACTTATCGGAAACCTTAAAAACCTACAGGCAAAAAATCGGCTTTCAAATCTTATTTTTCCTCTATAACTTGCATGTACTGGAATTATATTGATTGAGTTATACTGTTAATAACATAATAATAACGTTTATGCATTGAAATGCGACTACAATTGATGTCAATCTGACGTGAAAATGATATACAATTACAATTACAACAAACAAACAACAAAGATGAATTATCAATAAAGCCTTTAAGGGGAGGGGTAATTCTTTTCGATTTCTGACTCAAAGCAAATGTAACAAAATTTGAAAGCTTATTTACATTGTGAAACATATTTGAACGTTTTGGAGATCTGCATGTAAATTGATTTCTGGAGTTCGGGACAGGAGAGTTATGCCTAGGAGTGGGTGTCACCGGATCATCCCCACAACTTAATGCAGAGTCCCCGGCCTCACACCTCGTATTTTTTTGCTCCCTTAATTCTTTTTGGACTCTTTTAGTAAGATTGCTCTCACTGTTCACCAAAGTGATGGTCAATTATCTCCAATGGAACTCGTGAGCGAAATCGTCATTTTACATGCAGAGATTAAACTTGAAGAGAGATAAAGTAACTAGTATTTGGTAATGTATGGATCGATCTTACTCACAAATTCCTTTAAACTCAGTTGTCTAATGTCTAGAGGTAGTTTAGCGTAAAGACGAGAGACTCGGACGAAAAACGATTGAAAACGTAAAGTAGTTTTGGCGGCAGTGGTTTGGAATTTGAACTTTTCTCCACGAGTTTTGGACTGAATGAATTTAAAAGCAGTTTGGTTCTCTAATGGAATGATACCTAACATGTATTTGTGGAATAGAACAAAGTCTGCTTTTAGCCTACGATGCTCAAGTGACTCAATCTTTCCTTCTTACACTCAGGCGTTTGTAGGAAAAGTTGCTTGTATTTCAAAAATTCTCGCATATTCAAACGCGCTTTGGTGTCATATTTCGGTAACTGAAACGAGAAAACTGTTACTATGAAACGAAATCCGCATGATAATAATATTAAATTAACAATTAATGAAAGTAAAACAGCGCCGCAGGCGAAAATTTTTCAATTTTAGGCGATATTCATAAAAATTTGTACTATTATTAAAAATACTTGGAGAAAAAATGGCATCCAAATTGCGCCGCAGGCGAAAATTTTTAGGAAAAATGTACTTGTATTTCAAAAATTCCCATTTAGAAATGGATATTGCGTAAAATAAGAACAAAATAAGAACATTGGCCAAAAATAAGAACAAATCTTACAAATAAGAACATTTTTTTCTAAGATTTGGACCCTCAAAATAAGAACAAATCTTATAAATAAGAACAGATGAAACCCCTGACTTTACTCAACTCTACAGTAGCTGATGTCTACAAAGATGTGCGATTTTACAATTGATTTGTCTACCTTTTTTCTATGCCTTACCAACGTTTTTAGACAAGTGAGTTTCTTCTTTAGCTAAATTTTGACCTCATTAGATTACCATAAAAGAGGGTAATCAGATAAAATAAAACAAAATAGGGTAAACAGATTACCCTAAAATAGCTACATTTTAAAAATAACCACCCCTAAGAAATGAAATATGAACTAAGTCTGAAAAATGAAATAAGCACCCCTAAGAATGCAGTCCACAAACGCCAGAATATTCAGCACTGAAATACTAGGTAAAAAGATATCATTGTGGCATTACCAATACAATTAATTTGGATATCTTATTTTAGTTAGGAGCCAGGCAAACTCTTATCTAGCAAAACCCGGAAATCTCTTTGCATGCTCATATAAATTCCAGTATAACTGTTGATGTCGTCAGGTTGATTACAGTGGAAAGGTTCAAAATGTTGCCAGATAATTGAAATTCGATGCGAAAAATTAAAAAAAAGATGTCGTCATTACAGGGAAAAATCTTAGAGACCAGATGATATAACGATATAACAACTAGGGTCACAATTTCGAATTTTTGAAGAATGATTTAATGATGCAATGAACTCTAAAATCCTGTTTGCATTTTGGACACGCGAGTGAAACATTCTTTCTTTGGGCGGCAGCCGTAAAACAGAAGGAAATCCTTTCGCACAGTTGAGCTAAATTGGTTAATTTTAAGCGATTAGTAAACATCGCTTAATTTTTTCGTCTAGAAAGCCTGAAAAGAGAAGTGCACTTGGTGTCACTTTTTATGTTATTTAATAGTATCCTAAATTTTGACTTATAGCAAAATAATGAATCTGGATTTATCTGACAAAGTGGCGACAATCCCAGAACAGAGCAGAATTACCTGTTACGTAGGTGTATTCCACCTGTCTAGCAAATGGTAAACACCTGCCAGATAGGTAACAATGATTAAGACCAATGATATCCTGAGGGCATATAACGGATTGAGGCACCGGTGTATATTTTCGTTACTACACTGCGTTAAGAAATGATAGGTTCACTCGAAAAAACGGCATAACTTTTTAATTTTGAAATGAGATTTCATATTTTCTTTTTTAAATCATACCTGTGGATATCACCAACGATATCAGATAGAATCAGAACTGCATGTTATGAAATCGCGAGAAAAATTTCCGATTTTGTGAAGTGACGATTTTCAACTGTTAAGAAATGATAGGTTCACTTTTCATCCATCGAGAAATCACAAAAATCACAGGTGATCGCATGTTACTTGGGATGCATTTTGTAGCAAATTTTCTGGCCATTCTAGCGACATATAACTTGCTCTGGCATCAAATCAGAAACTCAAGAAATTTTACCGCCAATGAAAACATACCCAAAATGGTCATTTTTTGAAAATAGTTCCGCACAAAGGGCCAGAAAATGGACTTCCGACAAAAATTACCTTTTCCTAGCGGTACTTCCGGGTTATCTGTGTCCGCAAAAGTCAAAATTTCAAAATACCCTAGTTAGCGTCTTCAAAATGATTGTAAAAGTGATGAGTCATCGCATTATAGTGGTTATAATTTGTAAAATAAATGAATAAACTTAACGACTCATCACTTTTACAATCATTTTGAAGACGCTAACTAGGCTATTTTGAAATTTTGACTTTTGCGGACACAGATAACCCGGAAGTACCTTCCTAGCCTCTATTTCCCGTCGAGTTGGGTAAGAAAAGTGCACTCAGAAAAACGATATCTCCCCAAAAACTTGAGATTTAGGCTGTTTTAAAATATCCCAAAATCTGGGCTCAATTTCAAAATCCCACCAAATTGGCATTTTTTGGCGTTATGCCACAACACAATATATTTGGCAGCCATCGCAACAAAATTCTGCGCAGGATACAGAAAACCGCTTCTTCTCTCATTGCTTAAATCGCGAGATGTTCTCGATTAAAGTTCGAGAACCGAAGATTCCAGGAATTTGTATGGAAAATGGCGAAAAAATGGGCTTTTTTGTGAACTTGAACTTTAACAAAAAATTTAATCCATGTTTTATTTGCGATTTTCAGTGCGGTTTTTGGCAGAGCGAACAGGTGAGAAATAGCAGGTGAACCTATCATTTCTTAACAGTTGGAAATCGTCACTTTTCACAAAATCCGGAATTTTTCCAGTAAATTATTGACAACGCACGTTTAAATCATTGTGATACTGTGCGTTGCATTTATGGGCATTACTTAAAAAAGAAAATATGAAATCTCATTTCAAAATTAAAAAGTTATGCCATTTTTTCGAGTGAACCTATCATTTCTTAACGCAGTGTAGTAAGTCGAGTGATATCGAACAACACAATTTTATCCGATTCCGAGGTGGGATCGATCCCTAGTATCCCGGACGTTTTACTTAGATTTCTATCGGAAACGATCAGATTTTTTGATATATTTTTTAAACTGAGTCAATTTTTAGAGAAACGTCCACAGAAAAATACGCGTAAGCAACAAATGTAACAGAATATCGCTAACCTTAGCGTAAATAGGAATACAGAGCCGAGGAGAGAGTACGCATCAGAAAACAGGAAGATATTTGCCTGCATGAAGCCAAGAAAATTTGAGGAGACATTTCCTGGCAATACGAACAAACCAACAACCAAAGTCACATAATAAATTGTCCGTAAAATTTGTGCTATCAGCATGAAGATTGTGTGAACTGCAATTATAAGAAATTTCTTAATTAATTTTTAGACATCCATCCAATTTTTCCTGTATTATAGGGAGCGGCTTATTGTTCCGATATTCCTAGAAGGGATATATCTAGAAGGGTGTATTTTATAGGGCATATGGTATATTAGACAAGTTTGGGCGGCACCAGACAAGCTCAAAATTGTTACACTAGGCATATTAAGGGAGGGGGTGAGCCACTGCGCAAGTGAATATCGATGTGATGGAGTCAAGGAAACAATTGCCCCAAATCCAACTTTCGGTTTTTTAATTCCACGTCATTTTTGAGTTTTTACTTATTTCGGTGTCTAATTATATTTTCTAATAAACTGTACATTTTTATTATGGCTTAGGAAAAACATACTTAGAAGCATGTGGTCTTGATTAACTTGTCCACTACTAATTGCATTCTCTCTCATATATCGTCGATAACGAACGAGCGAGCAAATATTCAGCGTAGAGCCGATTATGGTCAACGGGAAATAATAACAAAAGCCAACAATTCGTGTCACCTGAATGAAAAGTTTAGGTAATATTATGTTCGCATGTGCAGATCATATTACATTAAGGATATATTTTGATTCATCTACATTTTTTTCTTGGATAACGTCATTTTGGCTGGATCCTGAGCGAATTTTTGGTCAAAATTTAATACACATAAAAACTAACTTGGCTCATATTTGTGTCGTAATACGCAACAACGATCAATTCATCGGCGTTGAAAATGTAGGTGACAGGAGCGCCGAAACTCGTTGTCATGCCAAAAACAGGTGATATAAAAAGAGCTATGATTATGATGACCATCCATTTACGACTCCAAATTGTGTTATGGCTCTGCTTAAGGTAGAAAACGGTAAAACGATTGAAAGCGATTGTTGTGTGAGCGCAAGCTTGGAACCAGGCACAGTAGTCGGTGCTCTCAAACACCCATTTTGCTCCCAAGTCCCAGCAACGGTATCTATCGACAAAGAGTCCAAATAAATATCCGACTCGAAAGAGGGCATAAGTCTGAATATAGTTAGGAAGATATTAATGTGGTACGTCTAAAGAATTTATAAAGAAGTTCCCAGGCGACTTTACTAAAAATATATTCTTTGGACAATTTGGAGACAAAAGACCAAAATAAGAATGTTCTATGAGAGAAACAGGGAATTTATTATAAAATGTGTTCTCAAAAGCGTTATATACAGGATAACCAGAAATCGGGTCCCTCTAAGTTGAATGGTGAATGTCTTCCCCCCAGCAGAATAACCCACTTTTTGGGGGTCCCGGACCCCAAACTCGCGAGTACCCCCCAAAACCCATGATTTTAGGGGGGGTATCAATGTCAGAATTGGGGTGGTCCCGCCACGAAAAGCGAGAAAACGCCATTTTTTCAGCTTTTGGGGGTTTTTACAAAGAAAACTTTTCACGCTGCGCTCGGATTTGGGCGAGTGATACGTCAATCGCTTCGTCTCGGCGAGAGAAGACGAATGGTACCGGTTTCAGCATTCAGACGACCCCCCTTTACTCCCCCCCCCATGGATGACCTTGGGCGCCGCCAAGCGGCGTAGCCGCGGGTGCAGTCCTATGGAATCTGGGTGACTAAAATTCTAGGACACAATAAACTTGGGTAAAAGGCTCTTAAAATAACTTCTAAAAACCCACAATCGCGACGTAGTATAAATCCACCAGCGATACTGCACAATAAAGCACATAAAAGCCTTGTCTGTAATACGCGTTTTTGGTAATGATTTGCGAGAGTATAAATATGAGCATGCTGAGGTGAAAAACGAAAGCCGGCACGTCGAAAACGAAGAGAATTAGAAGTTGGATGGGCGCTTGGGTCATATAATCTCTGTAGTAATAATTACAGTAAACTAATTCCGCTCAACTAGCCAAACGTAATAAACGAAATTCAAAATTCGGTCGACCCGTTTTTACTCGTTAATGATTGGCAGTATTATTTTATTACATATCACTCTCGCAAGATGCTCGATTAACACAAATCGTTGGACATGTGGCCTATTGAGCCTCTAGAAACGAATGGACCCTCTAGAAACAATATAAACAGGTGGATTTGTTAACAAAACTTTATGCCGTTTCCACTGTGCATACATTTGTGAAAATGGCAGATATGCGCTAAGGTATGGAAATACATAACTACTCTTGTGTGACAGGAAAACTAAGTTTGCGTTGATACTTGGAAACAAAAAATAATTGCTCTAATATTCGTCCAGGCATCAAAAGCCAGAAGTATAGAGAAAAATATTTGGAAGATTTTGTGTATTTTTGGATTTTTAAACGAACTAACCTACTGACTAGGTAGAAGATTTACTCCTTTTTGAAGTAATCTACATAACAACTTCATTCTTTCGCCCTAACTTTGAGACAATGAAGTTCCTATTTTGTCAGTTATACAGCTGGGCTCGTCAGGCAAAGGCTGTATAAGGAATAATTCGTTTTTAGAAAAATTTAGAAATTTAAATTCACGCTAAAATCGAAAAACGTGTTTTTATGGGTTTTCGTCATACAGTGTGGTGCCTTTTATGTTCCCAGTTGATTCCTGAGGTCTTTCGGACAATTTTGCTCTTTACACTTTTTCGGACCCAAGATCTTTGATCTCTGAAAACCTGGATTTTCATCCGGGAATAGGCCATTTAAAAGGTGAAATTTCACGTCGCCACTCCGTTCTGGGCGATTTTGGTCTTCATCGGCTCATCTCGATCAGGGAAGACGATTGGTACCGGTTCGGGACCAACTTCGAGAAAGCGGTTTCGAGACATATAGATAGGGTAGACTCGGGCGTCGTGGCGCCCATTTACCTCATGTTTTTATCTAAACCAGTTGAAATGGAATAATAAGCGTAATCAGTATGCTCTTATAAGGGTTGTTCGCCTAAAGCTCCAGCTTTCTCACACTCTCTCGTGCTAAAAAGCTTGGGACGCAAAAATCGGCCAATGCTAGAATTGCTAGCACTGGCCGCCCATTTCTAGGAATGGCCGATTTCTAGTTTTAGCCGTAACATATATAGTGTGTTAATCTCGTATAAGTTCACCCTGACATTTCCGTGTTTGAGTGCGTGTTGGTAACTAGTGAGTGTGTTATTCGCTTTTATATGATTACACTTCGCCAAACTATTGGAGTAAAATAATTTGAACGAAAATTTACGAAATTTTCATGTTGCTGCGTTCATTTTCAGGAAACAGCCCCAAAAAAGGTGTTAAACTCGTATAAGTTCACTCTATTTTAATCAACAAAAATCCATAAATATAATTATTCGCCTTTTCTGGATCGGGAGAGCTCGAAAAGTTGAGTGGGGTTGGTTTTTGTCTCAGAGCACGCTACCCTCAAAAAATGTTACTTTTTTGAGTTGCCAATTTTACCGTTTTTAGGGGCAAAAGCAGGTTTTTGTCAAATTTCCGCCAAAATTGGCACTTTTTGGCGTTATGTCAAAAATCGGATGAATGATCCAGAATCTAGAGACTTTTCCGCACTGAACGCAAAAAACCGCACTGTAAGTCGCAAATAAAACATGGATTAAATTTTTGGTTAAATTTCAAGTTTACAAAAAAGGCCAATTTTCCATGCAAAATTGCAAAAAAATGTAAACTTGAAATTTAACCAAAAATTTAATCCATGTTTTATTTGCGATTTTCAGTGGGGTTTTTTGCATCTGGTGCGGAAAAGTCTCTAGATTCTTGATCATTCATCCGATTTTTGACATAACGCCAAAAAGTGCCAATTTTGGCGGGAATTTGACAAAAAACCTGGTTTTGCCCCTAAAAACGCCAAAAATGGCAACTCAAAAAAAGTAAAATTTTTAAGTGCTGGCTGTCTTGGGACAAAATCAAACCCTCCATAACTTTTCGAGCTCTATCGATCCATACAAGCCATTTTTGTCGGAAGTGTCATTTTCCGACCCTTTGTGCGGGACTTTTTCCAAAAAGCGATAGTTTTGGCACCATGTTTCATTAACGCTAAAGTTTTTTCTTCTCCTGATTCGAGGTCAGGGTAAGTCACCTATCAATCGAACGGCAAGAAGAAACTCTACAATTCTTGTCGATCAGTTATGCAGGAGCTTGCTAATATTTCAAAATTGAGTTGATTAAAATAGAGTGAACTTATACGAGTTTAACACCTTTTTTGGGGGCTGTTTCCTGAAAATGAACGCAGAAACGTGAAAATTTCGTAAAATTTCGTTCAAATTTTTTTACTGCATTAGTTTGTTGAAGTGTAACCATATAAAATCGAGTAACATACAATTTATTCACTAAAATGTACTCAAACTGCAAAAATCGGGGGTGAACTTATACGAGATTAACACACCGTATAAGCGTCATTTTAAATATGGCTTTGATTTGCTATTGACTCCGGATCTAAATATATTGTCATGTGTTCTAGAAGATAGATATTTTTCTTGGCCTATACTTGTGACACTTTTTTCGCCGCATTGGCATTAAATAAGTGCAACAAAGAGCAGTAAGTATAATGCTTAAATCTAAATTTTGCCTTGAGATTCATTTTATTTTAAACACTGCGAAATTTTGGCCAAATTTCAGACAATATAAGCCAAAAATAAACTTTTACCTACTAGAAGCGGTTGATGGATTTTTTTTACCTGGGCCACTCCATAAACATACCGTATTACCTCTAATTGAGCCCCCTCTATAATAGAGCCCCCCCCCTAAAATAGACCCCCTCTAGAGAGGTATTGAAATAATTAAGCCCCGCCCTATAATAGAGCCCCCCCCCAAAAAAAAATGGGTTTTTCCAAATTTTTCGCAGTTTTTTGCTATTGGGTCATTTCAATAGAAAGTTCGTTTTCGATTTATCAGCATCTCCCATCTAGCGAGTTAAACAGACTGGGTCCCGCCACGATCTGACTGAATTTACAGTATATGCGTCTGAATCCAAAGTATTGACAAGGAAAAAACATTTTTTGAGACTCAACAAAAAAACTAACTTCAGATTCGTGTTCAGCGCATCGAAATTGTCAAGAAAGTGTTTCAGGATTTCAAAAATTTCGAAAGTCAAATCCATGATACCCTCCCTATGGTTTCGAAATTTTATTTTAACCATAGGGGGGTTAAATTCAGTCAGATCGTGGCGGGACCCAGTCTGTTTAACTCGCTAGATGGGAGATGCTGATAAATGCGAAACGAACTTTCTACTGAAATGACCCAATAGTATTTCATATATCTAATATAAATAGACAATAATTAGACAGTTTAGCATATTTTTAGCTAATTTTGTTAGACTTTTTTAGACATTTTTCATTTTTATATGTAATTTTACATATAAAATCACACAATTACACGTTTTTTTCGCAATTTTTTGTTGTTTTTAGCTAGTATTCCGTATGTGTAATATTAATAAACAGCTTAGCTTATTTTTAGCTACTGTTTTAGATTATTATTATATTATTTTTTAGATTAATTTTGGACAATTTAGTCCATTTTAGAAAATTTTTAGATTTTTTACATGTCAATTTTACCTGTATTTTTCAAGTTATAACTTTTTAATGCTATTTCTACCTAGTTTTGTCAATTTTATAAACTTTAATCAAAATTAGTTAATTACTGACTAGTTACAAATTAATTAATTATTAGATTTGTTATCACGCGCGGGCAAAGCCCGCGCGTTATTTTCTTTTCGCATAAATTCTTTTGTTTTTATTCCTTTCCTATGTAATCGAAAAAATGAAATCTTACAGAATTTTGTTTAACATAGCATAGAACAACAAATTTCAAGAAACAACTATTAATAATGTACATATTTATATGCATGTGTATACATCAAACTACCACAAAGAGATAAAGAACAATAAAAGAACAAAAAGAAAACAAATTGCAAGAGTAATAGTCAAATGCAAAATTTTCGCATTTTATTTAGTATAAGGATTCCTTCCACCGCGGACCACCCGCGGCTGCGCCGCGGACCGCGCCCCCTTTACCCCCCTCTGGGGGGCCACAGGGGGCCGTCTGGGGGCTGAAAATGGTACCAATCGTCTTCTCGCATCGAGACGAAGCGATTGACGTATCATACGCCCAAATCCGAGCGCAGCGTGAAAAGTTGGCTTTTTGGCCCCCTGGGGGGTAAAAGGGGTCACAGGGGGTCGTCTGGGGGCTGAAAATGGTACCAAACGTCTTCTCTCATCGAGACGAAGCGATTGACGTATCATACGCCCAAATCCGAGCGCAGCGTGAAAAGTTGGCTTTTTGGCCCCCTGGGGGGTAAAAGGGGTCACAGAGGGCCACAGGGGGTCGTCTGGGGCTGAAAATGGTACCAAACGTCTTCTCTCATCGAGACGAAGCGATTGACGTATCATACGCCCAAATCCGAGCGCAGCGTGAAAAGTTGGCTTTTTGGCCCCCTGGGGGGTAAAAGGGGTCACAGAGGGCCACAGGGGGTCGTCTGGGGGCTGAAAATGGTACCAAACGTCTTCTCTCATCGAGACGAAGCGATTGACGTATCATACGCCCAAATCCGAGCGCAGCGTGAAAAGTTGCCCTAACGTAGCAGACGGACACAGTGCGCCTTAGAGGGACTCGATTTCTTCTGGATAACTTCTGAAAAATGACATCTTTTCCGAGAAAGCCTATAGATGCAGACATATAAGCAAATTTTTTTGTGTTAAATTCTTGGATCAGAATTTCTTGAATCTGATTCATAAATCAGACCAGCGCCAAACATTGTTATCTTTCTCAGATTCCTCCTGACTTTTAACTAACAACACTTTAAAAACTCGTTAGAAGATATCAGTTTCTCATACTTTGAGAACAGCATGCCGAGGGCTATCCAACGACACCTCACTCACCCGGATACGAACGGCCCAAGTGGTCTAACCGCGAGTAACGAACGAACGGACATGTGCGACTTAGCTATAGTGGATTAAAAATACGTAAAGTCACGCAAACTCCATGTTTTATTTTTATTCATCACAATTGATTTCTAAACACTCCTAATGCAAAACGGTATCAATGTTAAAAAGTCAAGAAATCCTACAGGAAAATATCAAAATAAGCCTACAACTTTTTTTATCATCAAAAATGGGAGTTTTTGCTGCACTTCACTGGAGAATGATTACAGTTGACTTTAGTCACCGAAGTGTCTATCGAGATGCCTTTTTGAGCTCTGCTGATCGTATTACAGATCATGGACTACTATGAGCCGACCCCTCCAGAGGTGCGATTAGCCCTTATTCTTTGGCACAATCGTCTTCATCTCTAGGCCTTTGATAGGCATCGGCTCTGGCCACCTCCTCTGTGCAGGTCCCTTGAAGTCAACCAGACTCTTTGGGTTTATAAACGACTCGTTTCTGCGTTCAGAAAAAATAATGGGATTGGAGATTGTTAGAATGCAAACGAATACCAATATTTTCCCCTTTTCTCTCTGCGATTTATTTCACAAAGTGAATATGAAGGTCAGCATTTCATTTCGTAGAGCTATGATCTCCACTGGTTTACGTCGGTCTTTTCCATTCTATTACAGCTTTGTTTTCTAATCGACTTTGGTGCTGTTCGCCCACAACTCTTATTTGTATCGCTCACAATGCGTGATCTACTCAAAAGAAATTGTTTTATAAAACTGTATAGTTAGCTTCTGTTACCTTTTTAACACACACTCATTTCAATGCCTTTCCAAATGTCTGGTTTTGCTTTTCTTATGTGAAAATCAAAGGCCGAGTTAAAAACTATAAAGCCAATCGAATAATTTTATATGCATTCTATTCAATCCGACATTTCTTTTATGTTTGCCGCGTCAAAGTTAAAACAGTTGGGAAATTGAATAAAATCTCAAAATTGAATAAAATCTCAAAAATATTATACATTACAATTGTGTAAGTAAGGGTCATAAATATCTTTTTTGATGTCATCAAACCATCGACATTGCCCGTTTTACGACATGCGATATTTTCTTAGTGTAACACTTTTATGTATTCTATCACTGGCGGATTATTGCAAAGGTACTGAATACAAATTTCGACCGGTGACCCCGGAGTACAATGAACAGCTTCAGCAATTCTGCGCCAATCCGCAATTCCAGGATTCAGGAGGTAATTATTTTCAGCTGAAATTATCACTTAGAATTACTTATATATAGAACTACTATATTAGCGGGCTTTCTGATACATACACTTTCTCCAAATTTCACTTTCAGCTGAACATAAAGTAATGCACGGCACTGCAGTTGCAAAAGGAAAATATCCATGGGCAGTCGCTTTAACGTGGAAGGGAGGAAGTATGTGTGGTGGAACTCTGATTTCTCCTCGCCATGTCATTACAGCTCGACACTGCATCGAGTTAGTCACATAAAAATGACATATGCATCGTTCACCAAAGCACTAAAATGAGGCAACACCGCTAAAAATTTGCTGCCTCACTACCAATTGCTCAACGTCACTAAAACAGAGTTAACTATTTAGTTATGTTTCAGTGTTATTTTAGTGCCGATGAAATGATGATTTCTAACGCGACTTTTGCTGTCTGGGTTCCTCCAGAGTGCGTGTAGATCAGTGCTGATAAAAACGATTCCTGGTTTTAGTGCTTTTGCTTTATTTTAATGTTTTGGAGTACCATTATTCATGGTTGTCATCCTTTGTTTGCAAAACGTGAAACAGGTCATGGTCCATGACCCTGTTTCACGTTTTGCAAACAAAGTAGATTAAGCAAAGAAAAGAGCAAAGCCAACGAACAGATGTTTTATGTTTATTTCGTGACAATCAAATTAAATTTATTATTTAGGAAAATTCACCAATTTGCGCCAGTTTCCGTGAAAGTCGGCGGTGTGTGTCATTCTGTCTCCCCAAGTGACGATTGCCCTCATTCTGACATGCGCGAAGTCGCAGTGGAATTCGCCGCATACGAGCCAAGGGTTGACGCGGATCTGGAAGGGGTGAATAATACCATCAAGATAAGGAATATGGAGCACGACCTGGCCATAATTCAGTTGAAAGAGGACTTAGTGCAGCATTTCGGGAAGGTAAACGGTCGCTCATTAAAATACTAACTATTAAACGGACAAACAGGTAAGGTGGGATTCATAATCCAGGTACGATGCTCGAAAAGTATGGTTTGTGATGGAGCACAAAAGACAACATATGAATTGCAGACGTTTTAAAAATAGTTCAATGACACTATCATTTTTCCCGAAAAGATATGTTTTTGTAATGATATGCTGTCGCAAAAATGTATTCAGACTAATATTAATTCCCTTATTAATCAGACCTTTATTAACAGGAAAGTGCATCAGACGACACTCGCGTTGCCTGTTTACCGCAGCCCCATGACCTAATACCGAAAATTATGCATGTATATGGATGGGGACTAACAGAGACACACAGTAATTTGATTTTGCTATCTACGTTGTTGAGCTGATATCGTTAAATTAGCCTCAGGCTAATTTATTTCAATCCCGCTTTCGAAGAGCAAATTAATGAGACTATGTTAATTTTGCATACAATATCTCTTTCTGTATGGGTTGGTTGATGAAGATTTGTTGTACTTTAATCTCTGTATAAACAGAACTTATATAAACTATATTGTACTTATAATTCTGTGTAATAATCCCAAGTCATAGGATAATTCATATCATTTCAGGCACAGGATCGCCTCGTCTGATGGAAGTGGAGTTGGCTATAATGAATACTACCTATGATCCGCTCCTCCAAAATCCGAAATACCAGCAAAACGTTATATCCAAAAGTGAATACTGATTTGGTTCGAACTAATCAATATTATAAAATTTGTGCTAATTTTTGCCAAGTGCTTCGCCATATTTTTACTCGTTAAAAGATATCGGTATCAAATTTGAAGTTTCGTAAATCAATCAAGTGATAAAAGTAGAAACCAATACCAATATTAGTACTAATCTGATAAAGATGACACATTTTGAGATGATTCCTAAGAAATTTTTCTCTAAGAAATATATATTTTTTCAGTCTGTGTCGCAGATCATCTCTACTGCATGCACCCAAAGGAAGGCAATACCAATCAGGACGGAGCTGGGGTGAAATTTGTTATTACATTAATTTTGTTGAAATGTTCCGCAATTTTATTTCGTCTCAACTTTGCTAATATTCCAGAATATTCCAATATAACTAACACAGTGATTATTTTTAGGGAGACAGTGGAAGTGGCATCATCGGACGACGCGGTCCATTGGCAATTCTATTCGGCTCCACCATCGCCGGTGCAGACCCGGCTGCTGGCTTTATAATGAACATCGCCACAAAAACTCAAGCTTTTGAATATGACATATGCCATTTCTCAGGGGTATGTTGGACTATTATTTTTTAATAAATATAACGTCGGGAAAATTTTTAATGATCAACCAAAACTATTATTGGGTTGCTGCCAAAGTTCCTGCTCACTTTGAATACGTCAATCAAGAGATTTTTGGCAGTATCCCTAATTCGGGTGCGGAGAGTCCGAATTTGACCTCAGAATTGACCTGGTCCGAAAGTCGCGAAATGGCCGTTTTTGTTAAAAAGTGCCTTTTTTGAGCAAATAAAACCCCCGAAAATGACCGTTTTGAGACGTAACGTAAAAATTAATTGCAGATTCAGCGCATCCGAAAACCCCTAAAAACGTTAAAAGCCGAAAAAATTTGAAGCGTTTCAAAAAATCAAAATTTTTGGAGCAAATGGACAGGAAAAATTTTGACTTTTTAAAACGTTTCAAAATTTTTCGGCTTTTAACGTTTTCAAAGTGAGCAGGAATTTTCGCAGCAACCCAATACTTATGAAAATAAAAAATGTCATAATCTTTTTATGTTACCCTAATTAATTATCTTTAACACGAACTCATATCCCAAACAACTAAATTTTTAATTACAGGTGTGCACTCAAAAAGATTGGGTTGGAAAAACCGACGAGAACAAAGTCAATCTCAAGTACCGTGCATTTTTCGATCCACAGAAGCCACAAAATATCGAGATCTGATAACTCACAGGAATAATATGCATGTCATAAGAATAATACTCGGAAATTACAAAAGTTGCGTTCGTTATTAACCATCTCAGTACTGAAATTTGATTTAAATTAGCGTTGTATTATAAAGAAGTTTTAAATTAAAACCTTAAGAATGAATATTGCTAACTCAATGGTTCCATCGGATTTGGGTCGCAGAATTCTTTATGTGTCAAACTGCATCAAAACCGGATTAAAATGCGATTTTCCGAAAAAATGTTAGTTTCCACTCTAACCTAAAGCGCAGGATGGAGGTCGGGGGGGGGGGGGGGGGTTGTAACTTTTCACGCTGCGCTCGGATTTGGGCGAGTGATACGTCAATCGCTTCCTTACGGCCCCCTGTGGCCCCTCGGTGCCCCCTTTTACCCCCCAGGGGGCCAGAAAAGGCAATTTTTCACACTGCGCTCAGATTTGGGCGTGTGATACGTCAATCGCTTCGTCTCGGCGAAAGAAGACGATTGGTACCATTTTCAGCCCGTCTGCAGAGCAGAGGGGTAAATTATCGAATGAAATTTAATTCTTGAATTAATAATTCAAGTCTATTAATGTATTTTGGGCTATCAAGCACCCCTGTAGCGGGGGAGAGGGGCACACCATTTTGGCATCTAAAGCGTAAAAAGTGGTAACACTGGATCTTTTTGGCTAAAAAATTCACATTTTTGATTGTTTCGTTAAACAATCACAATAGCGCATTCAGGCAGAATGCCAAGAAAACGCCAAAGCAAAAACTAATCTTGGATTTAGCACACTCGACAACACCCATGGGCAAAAATGGACGTCCAAAATCGGCCCTGGTGTAACCTACCCAGGGTTATTTTTAGCCTGGCACTACACTTAGGCTTGATATTGGATTCGAATTGTTAATTTTTCGGAGCTTTTATGGTTCGGTTGTTCAAAGATATTGTTTCGCTTTTGGAGGCAAGGTGAAAAATTGTGCTTTTTGAAATTAAAAGCTTGAATGCGCTTTTCTTTTATAGAACACAAATACGGCTGATCTGATATGTTCCACAGATGCGGCACAGCACTCTTAATTTTACCAAACATTCGTCTTCATTTTACCAAATATTCGTATGATAGAAAAGCTCCGATTACTCATTCGCGAAGTGTATGTTCTGCAACACACAAAGGAGCATTAATACATCATTTTTCATTTCCAAAACACTGCACGCGACCATTTTAATGCTTAATTTCTCTTTCTCATTTCTTACTTTGTGGTGCTTTAGAGAGGCAGGAGAAAATTTATTTCTGTATCGTTTGAATATGTTGGGTTTTTATATGATTATTTTATCATTTTTTAATTGAAAACCGGTTATTATTTCCTTAAAAAGAAAGCATCGATTCTTTCTGTCAGAAAATGAAAGCGTATTCATGATTTTTCTTTTTTGTCGTTGGCATCTGAAAAAGCCCCAATTCTGTGTGCTCATTCTCAATGACAATACGCCCCAAGTTTAGGGATACTGGTGTACCGCTTACTGCATCTCATTTTTGGAAAAAACTTCAATGGCCTTGTGAGCCATTGAAGGTCTTTGAAGGAGTTTTGTTGCAGGCAAATCCGGTTGGGACAACCGATTATTTGAAATTTTTAGAAAATTGAAAAGGTAGGCTTACGTTTCAGCGATAGCGTTCGTTCTTATATCTTCTATACGGGCAGAATCAATCATAGGTTCGAGTGACTGTCAGTGAAAGAAAGAAATGAAGCGAGGCAGCGGGAAATACCGTATTTTCTCTAATTGAAGCCCCGGGGGTTATATTATTTCAATACCCCACTAGGGGGCGTCTAATTCAGGAAAGCTTTTGCCACTTTTTTGCAATATTTTCGAATTTTTGGCCAATTTTTACATAATTTTTGAAAAATTAAAAGAATTTTGAATTGGAGCCAACATTTTTTGTCAAAATTATAATTTTTTGCATTTTTGACCAAATTTTGGACAAATTTTCCATTCTTCTGGTGAAATTTTATATTTTTATGACTGTTTTCACTACATTGATCATTTTTGTTTTTGGGATTTTATAGATTTTCATAGATAAATTACAAAAATTAGGCAAGTAACCCATATTTAGTTTAGTTATTAGTTTTAATTAATGCTTACTCATTTCCAATCGAGATTCGTTATTCTTCAGCAATCGAATTCTCTGAGCTACGAATCTAATTTTCACTAATGATATATTCACGCAAGCTTGCGTGAACATCGTGTAACATTGTACAAAATTTATAGGTTAAAATGTTATGAATAACTAAAAAAGGAATTTATTTCTATAAGTATAATAAACAAGCTCGACTTAATATTCCCATAATACTGTCGTCGTTATACTGTCAAAAATCAGAGAGCGAGATGTGATGTCGAGCAACTCATATTCCGGCTTTCAACTTTTTCACTTCCTCCACATTTTTATACTGTCGCGCATATTTTACCTGTAAAAAGACATGGTATTTATGATAGAAACATTAGGTTTTTTGAATTTAGTGTTTTCATTTTTAACACATTGTTTCAGTATTTAATTCTTAAAACTGATTTTCTGTAATTTTGCACCAGCTGCACAGGGGTCTTGTTACCTTGAAAAATGGGTCTCCGTTTTATTGCATTTTATTAATCTATAGGTGACCCTGATTAATAATCACCAAAACCTTTTTTCATTTGGTATTTGTTTGTGGGCTAAAAATTCAATTGTTTCCGGGCACTCAGGATGCTAATTTTTCTTGGACTGCTTGCCTTTGGGACATTTTTTCTTACTTGCTTTGTATATGTCATATATGCATGTTATATACCAATCGACGCAGGAGGACTAGCTCTTGCTTACGGCATAAAAAGGTTTGAATGTCATAAATAAAATTTTTTAAATTTTTAAATTTTTCTAACATTTTTGCAATTTTTGGCCCTCGGATTTTTGTCAAACACGGCAAGTCAAACTAAGAAAAGTCTCACTGTGTATAAAAATTTTTTTACTAATTCAAGAACCGAACTCAATTGTGCATATTATTTACCAAAAAGAAAAAAGGCGGTCAAATGGAATCAGGTTTTTAGAGCGAGAAATAGGCGAAAAAACGTGTTTATTCCAGATTTTCTTAATCAGCTATATATTAATAAAATGCAATAAAACGGACACCCATTTTTTCAAGGTAACAAGACGTGGTGCAACGTTACAGAAAATCAGTTTTAAGTGCTAAGCAGTAGCGTTCTGTCTGCCTGTGACGCTCAGATGAGACTTCACGTTCCTTTCCGTCGTCAGATAAGGGCAAGTGAGGAGTCGTTGGAAAGCCATTTGGCTGTAGGTCCCGAAAAAACTATCAGACCCGAAGTTCAAATGTTGAAATCGTGACAAATAAAAACATGTTTTTAAAAGTATTGGTCATACAGAGGTGTTTTTATGTTCATAATATCTTCGGAAACATACGGCGGGAACGTACTGCACAATTTTGCTTTTTACACTTTTTCCAATTTGGTACTAGGGGACAATTTTTATGCAAAAAAGCCATAAAATACATTTTTGCCGTAAAATATAACATATTTGAAACCAAAGCATATACGGGTTGATGTTTTGTACCCATGGCTTTTCGTATGGGCTGAATCTGATTATGACTTTAGATTCTAAAATCATAATCAGATTCAGCCCATACGAAAAGCCATGGGTACAAAACAATCAGATAGCAGAGCGAGTCAAAGGCTTAGTCCAAGTGAAAGTGAACTTTGATTTATCTTGCCAAGAAATGCACAAGTTTTTGTTGTCCAATATGAAATTGTTAGATCAGATAACTGATAGTGAAAAATATGACTTTTAGTTTTGTGATGAATTGAAAATAAAATGTTTACAATGTAACTGTTATATTTCAACAAAGCAATATACTTTAAACATATAGCTAAAATGACGAAATTTTACCAAAATTATCGCGTTTTTGGGAAAAATTTCACTTTTATAAAAATGTTCTTATTTTTTGACCCCGAAATCTTACTTTTTGGGGCAAATGTTCTTATTTTTGGACATGAGTCTATACCATCCCTGCTTTAGATCCAGGATTAATTCGCACTAGGTCGTGCTATTCTCACAGGGTCAGGCCTTTTACGTACGGGATGGTATTTTCTGCACCCATGCCTTCTCAGATTTTGGCGTAATAAAACAACCTGCAAATCGGGGAAATTGTATTGCTGAGCAAGCCACAACTTTTGTGCTCTTTTGATTTTCTGCGAGCACTTTAAAAACTTCTTGCATCTTTCCAATATGTCTGGCATAATAAAGCGATCGGCCATTTTCAAAATAACTTTCAGGTTTTCATCTGAAAAGCTACTAACATTTGTTGCTTCTTAAATCAAGATATAAAAATGTCAAGATGATCAAGAAGGCTCATACTGCGGATTCCATCTTTCATAATTTCGCATAGCACCGCTTCCGAATTGGGACTATCTTTATTCTTGCATTTATTCTACTTGTTTTCGTTATTACAAATTGTAAGAAAGAAAATTTTTGGCAAGAATAAGAATATTAAAAAAAACGCGCGAAAAAGACGAAAATCGAACCTCAAAACATTTGCACATTTTATAAAAACGGTCCCTCAGATTTATAATTTAGGTTTAACCCGTAATACTTACCTGTTATAGGATAACCACAAGGATAAATAATTGCAAGGATCTCCAAAATGTCAGTGTAGTCCACTTCTTCAAGCACAACTTCGTCCTGGTTCTTTTCTTGAAACTCTCCCAGAAACATTGCTTTGAAGTATTTGGAAAACATTGCCAAATACTGAAATTTAAATTACCGTTGAAAAAGTAATAGGCTATGTACAGGAATGTATAAGCAAAAAGCTTGTTTGCACCAATTTAAAATTTAGACAAATTAAAATTGAAAAAGCTCCTTAATTTCAAGTTCAAATTGAAATGAGATTTTTGCAGTTTTTACAAAAATGAGGAAAAACCAAAAAGAGTGATCTGACATTTTTCTTACAAATCAGAAGTTTGAAGCAAAACAACTGACCACTTTCTGAATAGGAATTCTTTTGTTCTGCACGATAAGCACGCCATTTGATAAATCTGAGGAAGCTATCTCATCCATAATATTTGACGCTCTAAAATCATTTTTTAAATATCTTTTACGTTTATTAACAAATGCTGCAAAAACTGTATAATCAATACAAATTCTACTAAAGTTTTAAATAATTATTTCACGCATTATAGTCCAGTGAAGAATTATTTTGTTAATTGAAAATTTTGTTACGTTTTCAGGGCCATTCACATATCAAACTCGGTCTAGCGCCTTTAACATTGGAGGCACGTTTATTCGCATGTATGAAATAACTAAACTTATATCGATGCTTTGCGCATACGTTTTTCAATTTTTCGAATATCGAAGCATTTAAATAGCTGTGGTGCTGATGCCTACGGCATCAGGACGCCTTAGGCTGTTTACCTGTGGCTTTGTCAGTGAGACTCGCGGCCTTCGGCCGCTTCTGAATCCAGATATCCAAAATCCGACTTCAGCGTTAGCTTCCCCGTAGCCAAAAACCTATAACGGCACCGAATCCCGGTGATTTGGTCCCATTTTCACGCTAAGTCAACGGTGCATCAGAATCCGGGATTCTGAATCCAGATACCCAAAATCTGACCTCAGATTCGAATTCCCCGTATCCGAAAACCCCCTGGTACCAAAAATTTCGGTCGGAATCCCAGAAATATGAATTTTGTAGTTTGTACCCTAAGCACTCCCAAAATTTTGGATAAAAACCGAAGACAGACATTTTGTGACATACATCCGAACTCTGGCCGCGTATTATAAAAGTTACTACTCATTGTGATTTTCCCCATGGGCTACTCTATGATAGTTTACGGTTTCCAAATATTTTTGCAGAATTAGCGGAAAACTAGATTCTCAAAAATCATGAGATATCGTACGACCTTGATCTCACCTAGCATTCGAAAAAGCATCAAGATTAGAAATCGCCCCATGATTTGTGGTCGTTGACTCAATAAGTGACGGATTCGGACTGCTTTCTATGATTTTATCCAGTAAAATCGCTTTTGCTCGACAATCCAGTGCGGCATACTCAAGTTCTTTGGCCAATTGCTGCAAATCGCCAATAGCTTTGAGCTCGTCAACACATATCGCCTAAAAAACTTGAGATGTAGTGCTCATAATTTTAGAAGTGTTGTAATTGAAAGCGAAAGTTCCAGTTAACATTCATAAAAATTATTCTAAAACCAACTTGCAAATGCACAAGATTGTACCAATGCGCCATTAGAAATATCCTGAGTTTACCAAATTTGCTTGCATTCGCTACCAAAACAGCCTCGCATTGTCGCAATACTCCCTTCATTTTGAACACATATGCAAGCTTTGCAATGGTTTCGACATTCTCCACTAAAAACATTCTGAAAATCTTTACGAAACATAATTTAACCGAAATATTCGGTCCTGGTATCCTGTACTGTTCCTATGATAAAATATGTGCAAAACATAATGTAACCTGTTATGGAGCAGAGGGTAGGATATATAACGCTGAGCAGTTCGACGAATTCACTGTGGTCAATATTCCGCAAAACGGCTCTATGACTTTTTCTGTTTTCCTCAAACTTATCTTTGAAGTATTCAGAGTGGATGGACAAAATCTGAACATTATTATTACCAAATGTTAAGATCCATCATTACAATGAGTAAAAATATTGCGTACATTTTTCTGAATGTATACTCTTTTGCTTTGAACTATAAGCATGAAATCCCATGGATATTCCGTCGATGTAGAAAAATAGTGAGTTTTATCGACAGCTCTAAATTCAATTACGTTTTAGGAATTTTTAAAATTAAAACAAGCAAAAATTATTTACATTTCCTTATCGTTTTCTACCTTTCACA
>JAKKPZ010000421.1:0-37011 GCA_022814885.1 Ditylenchus destructor
ATACACCCCTAGTACTTTCATGAAATCGGTCAAGAGCTAGATGGAATTTCCATATGTAGACGCCATTTGATAGCAATGATTCCATAGCTTTGACGTGTTAGTAGTATAGTAGTTTTCTTTCTTTGAGTGTTCTAAATTTAAAGCACACATCATACAAGGCAGGCAGCAGCATAGGACGAATAGGTTATGGCGACTTACGCGTGGTCGACGTCGGTATACATATGTATACTTCAATCAGTCAAAGGCAAACCATATCTATAGCGCATTTATATTTCAGCAGAGTACGCGCAAGTTGATTAATTTTGGTAATTGGGAATATATCATATGATTTCTGTTTATTATTCCATTCCAAAATTTACTATTTCATTGAATCGTCTTATTTAGTTAGTGCTTTCGGTGTATTCACCAATATACAAATTGTTTAGGTTATTTCGAAATGCAATTACTTGATTTTACTATTCTCGATATTTTATTCTGCAAATGCCTTTTTCGAGAGGGAATTTACCGAATTCATAAAAAATCAGATTGCTGAAAACGTGGACAAGGATACTGTCCTGAAAGGAAGTGGCGCGAACAGTGAAACGCTCACATTGGAACATTTCACTCGAACTGATCTGAAAGATTCAAAATATGAAGTGGTAAAATGCACATTAGTCCATGGCGAGATCAAGGGCAAAATTAAGGATATAAAATGTGATAATGTTCCGTTGGCCAATGTAACAAATTTGATATCGTTCGGCGGGAGGGAAGACACGAGTGAGCAATAGTAAGTGTTTTGGACATGATTGACTAGAGACAGGTCTGTGAGCATATGAGGTAACTAATCTGACGACAGCTTTAGTATTAGGACACTGTAGTACATCGTTTTTGTGAGATTCTACATGATATTCGAAAAATTATATGGTTAAAAAATCAGGAACTTGTTTCAATATATGTAAAACATAACGTTAAAATCGATTCTATGCGAAGAGTCGACTCAATAGGTGAATTATAATCCTGAACCGATCTAATATACAGGGTGGCACAAAATAACGTTACAATCGTATGGGGAAACACTTTCTTCGAAAAATAGCCAGTTTTAAATGCTTCCAGCCGCCATTTCCTCTCTATGGGGTTTCGTATGCGGGGAATCCGAATTTGAACTCAGATTTTGGCGCGAGTTTGATATTTTTATCACTTTCTTGGCATAGTGCCCAAATGGACTATTTTAACCCCTTTTTGGATTTACAGGGTTTTCGAGTGCGGGGAATTTGATTTAAAGCTCAAATTTTGCATCCCTTTGGCGTTAGTCTGGCATTCTGCTTAAATCGCGTATTTTAACCCAAAAATTGCCTTTTTTGTCAAAAACGCTCATTTTTGACACGATACGTAAAAATAAGTCCAGATTCGGATTCAGCGCATTGGAAAACCCTAATAAAACACATTGCAGAAAATGAGTTCAAATTTTCAAAAAATCAATTTTTTCAAGATTCATGTGGTACCCCCTATGGTCCGAAAAATTGAAATTTTGGAAAACTTTGTACAAGAGCTGGTTTTAGTGGTTTTCCAATGCGCTGATTCCGAATCTGGACTTATTTTTTACGTATCGGGTCAAAAATTTGCGTTTTTCACAGATTTTTTGACAAAAAAGGCAATTTTTGTGTTAAAATACGCGATTTGAGCAGAATGCCAGACTTACGCCAAAGGTTCAGCATCTAAGCTCAAAATCAAATTCCCCGCACTCGAAAACCCTGTAAATCCAAAAAAGGGGTTAAAATAGTCCATTTGAGCACTATGATAAGAAAGTGATAAAAATATCAAACTCGCGCCAAAATCTGAGTTCAAATTCGGATTCCCCGCACCCGAAAACCCCTATATAGTGGAAATGGCGGCTGGCAGCAGTTAAAACTGGCTATTTTTCGAATAAAGTGTTTTCCCATACGATTGTAACGTTATTTTGGGCCACCCTGTAGTTTGATCAAATGCAGTCATAAATATACGTAATTAAATATTTTTTCAGTGGTGACCGACGTCCAGTGGTGCTCGTTCATGGCCAAGGAACTTATGCAGGCCAGCTGTATTTAATTCGGGAAGAACTTCTAAAAGCTGGCTACAAGCCCTCTGAAATATTCAGTACCACTGTAGGAGAATCCGCTGGTGTGCGGCGTACATTACTTGAAGGATCAATGATACGTAGGACAGGAACATTTTATGGAAAAGACGACCAACAACTCCCTAGAGGACCTATGATATGTCTTTATATGAGAAAGTTGCGAAAATTTATTGAGGTATGTATAAGTTGCAGTTATAACTGAATTTCAATTATACTGCTGGTGTCGAGTGTCTGACGACAATTTTTGGGAGTGCATTCTAAGGAGTGCTTCTTTTGGGACTTCCTGCTTTTTTACCCATATCTGCATTCTTAGGGGTGCTTACTGTCACTCCCTGCTTTTTTACTTTTTTCTGGAAGCACAGGCATATTACCAACCCTATCCATAAACCTCGGTTGCAGCGGCCGAAGGCCGTGACGGACGTACATCCCAACCCAACCCATTTTGGTTCCTGGAGTGGCCGAAGGCCGCGAAGGACGTACAACCCAACCCTGACAAAATAACGGCAAAAAAATCAAGTGTCGAAGGCACTCCTTCCATGGCTAGTACAACGTACTTGAAAATGATATACGACGTAATTGGCAATGATATACGATGTATTATCGATTACAAATGAAAGCCGCAATAATTAAAAAGGCTATAGAACAATGCGCTCTTCAAAATAATGTGGCGGCAATTTGAATGTACATTTTGCCAAAGCAAATAAATGATGATAATAAAATGATGACTAAAATAAATTATAATAGCCATACAAATAGCCAGACATACAAAGTATACTTCTATGTCGTTCTAGCATTCTCTCTTATAAAATTAAATATCGTAAAGTTTTTTAAGCAATGACGTATTTTTCAGTTTGTGTGGAAATATACAGAGAGCCATTGGAAAGGTGACAAGAGGAATTATAAGATTGATGTAATTGGCGAATCTATGGGTGTTCTTACCAGCAGAAAAGTAAGTGTTAGCAATTCATTACAATAAATTACATAAAGGACTGGCTGTTTTTAAAACAATCTTCTTCCAGGCTATTCTCGGAGGCAAATGTGTTGATGATCCAAACATAGACTTGGGACCACCGCTCACAGATAAAATACACACGTATATTGGAGCAGCTGGACCAAACAATGGGTCGCACTTGTGTACTGGACTGGGAAAATCTGATACAGTTGGAAAAATTACTACCAGGGCTTTACCTGGATGTAACCTTGTAACCGGATTTCGCCCAGATTCGGCATTTATGAAAGATATCAATTTAATCGAGCCAGCGGGGCATACAAGGTTCGCTAATCGGAATTGCAAGCTATGATTTTTCTGGGCTTGTAATCTATTTTTCACCATAATTCTCGGAATTTCGTCAATTTTTAAGTTATAGCTACCATGGTATTATGCCACTAGATTGGCTATTCAGAAAAAATGCTACACTAAAATTTATGAACCAAAAGCTTCTAAATTTACAACAAAATCATTCAGAACACCACCTGTTAAACACGGCTACGAAGGACACCTTCGATTTTCGTTTATGAGCTTTACCGACGAATGTGTGGGATACAATACTCTTGGAGGAATGGGGTTCGGCAATTGCGACATAATACAGGACAACGTGAGATTTTACAAATTTTTCTACTTTATATACTGTAACATTTTTTGAATACCAAATAAACTAATGTGTTTAGAGATTTTAACAATTATTATCACATAGTACAACAATGCTATAAATCCATAGTTTTAGTAACATTTGGTTTATGTCTTAGACATGTGGCTAGCATTAGGCTTACATCCGACAATTGTAATGTTTCAAAAATGCTTTTTCTTTGTAAAAGATTAATCTGTCAAGCATTGTTAGATTTGTCTGAGTTTCTGTTGAGCATTTGCAACGTAATCCACATGTTTCAGGAGAAAGAGTTCACTGACCATGAAAATTTCCCACACAAGAGGGCCAAAGACATAGCGTGGATGCTTGCATATCCTGAAAAGGTAAAGGACACATGCTCAAAAGCTCCTAAACTCAAAAACGACACATCAAAGTTGCTTCCGCACTTGAAAGTACCTCCTCTGTCTCATACTCTAGGTATATCCTTATTACAGTAATTTCTCAAATATCTAAATTTTGTTTACAAGTTTCAGGCTTTCCTGTGTATACGGATATAAGTGAAGTAATTACTGCACTCGATAAGGTTGTTCCAATCAACAATGTTGCGAATAATGTAAGTGTTTAAGCATATTAAAATCTCTAGGTAAGCATTATTCAGTACAATGAAGGAATCCTTGCGTTTTTGATCATATCCGGCCTTTGTAGAATCGCTTGGAGCAAAGCGAATTTAAACTTCCTGTGACATATAACGACGAGTCCTATAAAGAATAATTGTAGGTGCCCGCTGCTTTGAACAAAAACGGATTAGGAGATATTTGCGTTTCACTGAAATATTGTCGGACCGCACAAACTTTAACCGTTATAATTGTGGAAGCAAAATCTCTCAAGAAGATGGACGTTGGAGGATTAGCTGACCCTTACGTCAAATTATATTTGCGTGAAGCCGCAAAAATGCCAATCAAAAAGAAAACGAGTACAAAAAGCAACACACTCGATCCACATTACTTGGAAAGCTTTGATTTCGAAATTTCACCGAAGGAAATGGAAAATGTTTATCTGATGCTTAGTGTTTGGGATAAGGACAAAGGTTCCAGAAACGAAATAGTTGGAGATGTGACGCTTGCTTCAGAGAAGCTAAAAATTGATTCAATGGCACTGACGGGTCAAGAACAGTGGTCAGAAATGATGAAGCGTGAAAGAACTACGCCAGTGCACTGCTATTCGCTTGTTGGACGTAAATGAGATTAAGCTAATACAGTATTTTGTTCTATGCCTATTAGCGATTACAAATCCGATGAAAGCCGCAATAATTAGAAGATTATAGAACAATGATCTTGATGAATCTTCAAAATGATGAATCTTCAAAATAACGTGGCGGCAAATTGAATGTACATTTTTCCAAAGCAAATAAATGATGGCTATAATTTATTTTAGTCATCATTTTATTGTAATCATTTATTTGCTTTCCCAAAATGTACATTCAAATTGCCGCCACGCAATTTTGAAGAGCACATTGTTATATAGCCTCCTAATTATTGCGGTTTTCATTTGTAATCGCTAATAAAATGTGGTTTTAAGCCCAAATGGGTAACATTTATTTGTCGTATTCCATCGCAAAAAGTAAAACTTTAATTTTGATCACTGCGATTTTAGGTTAGCCCAAGTTATTTTATACATGCATTTGTTACTTTTATGTAATAGATTAAAGAATAAAAGTGCCAGCTATTTGTTTGATTTTGTAGGGTAAGCTATTCTATGATGTAATTGTATACAGCCAAATAACCATTAATTGGTGTGGTAATTACGCTACATTAGAATAAATTCCATAGGACTGCCCAGCGGCTTCGCCGCACGGCGGCGCCCTTGGCCATCCAGGATTTTCCGGATCTCCGGAAGCCATAAATCCCGGTACTCGCAAATGTTCCCAGCGAGACCGGTACCAATCGTCTTGTCTCGCCGAGACGAAGCGATTGACGTATCACACGCCCGGATTCGAGCCCCGACGCGTGATCTGCGACCTGGCCAAATCCAGGATTTTCCGGATTTCCGGAAGCCATAAATCCCGGTACTCGCAAATGTTCCCAGCGAGACCGGTACCAATCGTCTTGTCTCGCCGAGACGAAGCGATTGACGTATCACACGCCCGGATCCGAGCCCCGACGCGAAACTTGCCCTTTTACGTGACACACGTGACACACGGATGTCACGTTTTCACGTATGTCAACCTCAAATCTGACATTGATAACCCCCCCCTAAAATCATGGGTTTTGGGGGGGGTACTCGCGAGTTTGGGGTCCGGGACCCCCAAAAAGTGGGAGATTCTATTCGTGGGGGGAGCTTCACCTATCAACTTAGAGGGACCCGATTTTAGTGAATTTTATGAATTTTAATTACTTTTTGACATTGCCACAATTAAGAAAATAACTTAGGGAGCGTTCAATATTTATAAGGCTCTTAGAGATCGTTCAACATTTGAAAAATTATATTTTGAATTGTATGACATGATTGTATACAGCCGCATTTCAATAATTGTGGTAATTTCGCTAGTTAAGATAATTTCGCTATCTTGGAATGGTAATATATTTTAATGAATTTTCTGAAACATCCGAAATACAACACAATACAATAGAATACTTTTGTAAAAAATTGTATCAATTAAGGCCGTTCGTATTTTAAATGCTCACTTTTATCAAACTTTTTATCCTTGTTAGTAAAAATTTGGTTCCTTGGAAGTAATAAAAACGTCGAGCTCCGACTCCGGGGAGTCAGATATCGTAGTCTTGGTAAAACGGGAAAAACCGAAAGTAAGTACAAACAAAATTCAGTCCTCATGCACTTTGCTAGTAAATCAATCGACTGCTAACATTGATCTGTCTATGATTTTGAGATCCGCAGAGAACCTGCTCCTCTCCTAGCCCGGGCTCAAATTTGACACAGCTGGGTATCCTGAGTGAAATTGATAGATAACCAAAACTAGACCCTATGTCTTGAAGAACCGCAGCGCAATACGCGTTTCAGAGTACATATAATCTAGTCTGCGCTGTTTAGAGCAAAATGCTTGCAAATTGCGTCTGACCTCAGCCCCTAGCTTTTGCAGTACGCGCAGTGCTCTACTTCAGAGTTCTAACTTCAAACCAGACTGTTAAATCGCCAACTGGTTGAAATTTGGTCGCAGTGTTTACATAGCGTAGTGACTTCTAGTGGAGAATCTCCTCATCTTCGATCACATGTAAATTCGATCCAACCTGGTGGGCTGGCAAAGAATCGGAAGTAGAGCAAATACATCTCAACGTTCATATAGGCCATTCTGCGCTCTCTGATCACTACTAAAGCTTCGCTATCAATCTAGAGACTAACCTCCCACCTCAGGTTCTCAACTCATGGTACTTTTGGTAATTTCTCCGATAACGTCTCTTCATGTTATAGTACTCCCATATGTATTTAAGTTTAAATTAAATCATCATTTTCTCGTTTATGAATCTCTTATTGTTTCGTTTATCACATTATATTTTTCACGTTTAGGTTTACCGAAATGAAAGTCCTCTTTATTTTACTATTCTCAATATTTTATTCAGCAAATGCTTTCTTCGAGAGGGAATTTACCGAGTTCATAAACAAACAGATTTATGAAAACGTGGCCACGGACATCGTCCTAAAGGGAAGTGGTTTAAAAAGTGAAGCACTCACATTGCAACACTTCACTCGAACTGATCTGAAACATTCCGACTTTGACGTGACAAAATGCAGACTAATCGAGAAAGATAATAGAATTGAAGATCTAAAATGTGATATGGTCCCTTTGGCCAACATGACGCATTTGATATCATTTGGCGGGAGGGAAGATCCTAGAGAACGCTAGTAAGCCTTTGAAGCTATTCTAACTAGAACATATATTTTTGAAATTATTTCCTTCTCGTTGAGCTCAAAAGTTACAACTGTAGTTCAGTAATTGGTAATATGGGGTGACAGACCTGAGATAAGAGTACCTGTATAGCCCGCATTTGAAAGTTTATTGGTCCTTAAAATTTTTGTCTCAAAAAATTTAAGAACGCGTAAAAATTTCGAGAAACGAATATACGAGCCCAAAATTTACCTGGTATCCAAAACTTACGTAAGTGGACTCTGCCAGGGTAATAATACACAATCACAAATTTTCTCAGTGGTGACCGACGTCCAGTGGTGCTCTTTCATGGTCAAGGATCTTATGCAGGCCAGCTATATTTAATTCGAGAAGAACTCTTAAAAGCTGGCTACAAGCCGTTTGAAATATTCGGCACCACTATCGGAGAAGCTGCTGGAGATTTGCGAACCATACTCACCGGAACAGTGATACGCAGCACAGGATCGTTTTATGGAAAGCCTGACCAGGAACTCCCCAGAGGACCTATGATATGTCTTTATATGAGACAGTTGCGAAAGTTTTTTGAGGTATTATTCCATGTTATTCTAGAATGTTCTGCCACATTATATAGTGATTTACTAGATTTTGTTTGGGACAGAACATTAATTTCTAACACATTTTTAGTATGTATGGGAATATACCAGGAGCCTCTGGAATGGTGATAAAACGAATTATAAGATTGATGTAGTTGGTGATTCTATGGGTGTTCTTACGAGCAGAAAAGTAAGTGTTAGCAGTCTAGTGAAATAGTGTCGCAAAATTATGACTCTTTCCTATGTTCATTTCCAGGTTATTCTCGGAGGGAAATGCGTTGATGATCCAAGCATCGACTTAGGACCACCGCTTACAGATAAAGTACACACGTATATTGGCATAGCCGGACCAAATAACGGTTCGCATTTGTGTACTGGAAAAGGAAAGCGTGATACACGTGCAAAAATAGCGAACCTGTTACCTGGATGTAATCTGGTAACCGGATTTCGTCCAGATTCGGCATTTATGAAAGACATAAATTTAATCGAGACAGTGAGAAGAACAAGGTATGCTAATTGAAAAGTGTATTATTGTAAGTGTTAGACTTTCGATCACGTAGATAAAAACTATTGTATGAAATAAGTTTTCGGACTGAATGAGTTTTTGCTACAAATTTAAAGCTTCCTACTAAAAATTTCCTACTTACGATATGAACTAAACCTCATCCTTATAGTAAGTTAAAGCTGTCCGTACGTCCGATGGGATTTTCGAGAAGTGCATTCATAGGGGTGCTTAATTTTAGAAATGTACCTAATTAGGGTAGGGGCATTCTATCCAGTGCTTATTTTTCGTGTCTGTTTGAAGCCAGACAGTTAGAGAAATGCGAGATAGTACCCGAAGTCAGAGATAAAATCAGTCAGATATACAAATCAGTCAGAGACGCAAATCTGTCGACCTCACGCTAACTATGTATGTATGAGGCCGCAACGTGACTCCCGTAGGGAGTCCCAAACCGCTATTGAGGAGTAGTTCTAGGGAGATCAAATTTCCGCCCATTCACTAGAATAGTCAATTAAACATGACGCAAACCGGCGGTAATTTTAGCTTCGCAGAACTACTCCCAATTAATTTTAAGTCTGATAGATTGAGACCTTCTGTGTAATTCAGCACTCCGCCTGTTAAACACGGCTATGAAGGACAACTTAGGTTTTCGTTCGTGAGCTTTGATCACGACGAAACTGTAGGATACAATACGCTTGGAGGCATGGGTTTCGGCAACTGCCACACAATACAAGACAACGTGAGATTTTACTAATGCTTCATTTAAAAACAGGTTTAGATAAATTATATATATATTTATATATATTTTTCTTGCTAAAATATCATCAAGAAAGTCTACTCACGTTTTACATTATCCTGAATATGAGCGATATACGTTTCAGGAAAAGGCATTCAATAACCATGAATATATCCCGCACAAGAATGCTAGAGTTATAGCCCAGATGCTCGCAAATGCCGATCTAGTGAACGACACATGCTCAAATAGCTCAAAACTCAAAAATGACACATCTCAATTGCCTGACAACTTGAAAAAAGCTCCTTTATCCACAACTCTAGGCATACACTTTCTTGATTATTACTTGTGACAAATACGTAAATTCAGGCTACAAGATTTAGGTTTTCCTGAGTATACAGATGTAAAAGATGTAATATCTGCACTCTATAGGGCACATTCTCGGTTTCCAGACAACAATGTGGTGAATAATGTAAGTGTCAAAAGGATACTTATACAATCAGGCATCTAATACTCATGGGCGCTAATACTCAGAATGGGATAGAGTCACCGGACAGTAGTGATGAGACCAGGTCAAATTGCCGCGTAAACATAACGTCAATTGTTCTTACGTAATCGTAAACAAGCAGCGGCGTGTTTACGATTATTTTACGCGGCAATTTGACTTGGTCTCATCACTACTGACCGGTGACTCTATAAATTGCACTATAAAAATTTCAAGTTTTTGCAATGATTTATATATAACCTTCAAATTTTATATTTGAGGGACATTTTATTTATAATGATTTTTTACCAGAAAGAATTGTAGGTATCCGCTGCTTTGAACAAGAACGGATTAGGAGACGTTTGCGTTTCATTGAAATATTGCCGGACCGCACAAGCTTTAACCGTTATAATAGTGGAGGCCAAAATTCTCAAGGAGACGGACTTTCGTGGACTTGCGGACCCTTATATCAAATTATATTTGTATGAAGGTAAAACTGTGCTCAGCGAAAAGAAAACAAGTGTCAAAAGGAAAACGCTCGATCCACATTACTTTGAAAGCTTTGAATTCAGGATTACACCGGCGAAAATGGAAAGGGTCCACCTGATGTTTAGTGTTTTGCATTACGGCCCCAAAGACGAAATCGTTGGAAATGTGGTACTTGCTTCAGAGAAGCTCAAAATTGGTTCAATACCGCTGACAGGTCAAGAACAGTGGTCAGAAATGATGAGGACTGGGAGAACTTTGCCGGTGCACTGCTATTCCCTAGTTGGACGTAAATGAGATTGACTGAATTCGGTTTTCTTTTCGCATTATGTACTTTCAGATAAAAATGCAACAATGTTATGATAAAATCAAAATCAAGCTAAGTATTTCTCACAGTGTTTTTTGCTTTCAACAGATCTTTCAAGCTAAGAAAATCTGAGATTTGATAACCATCTCTGTCAGCCAATTCATTCAGCTATGTTTTCAATAGGGATGCCTCTAATTTCACTTGTTCCGTAGCGTCATTGGAAATTGTCAACATTTTGCTCAATGTTCACTAAAGTGCATAAATTAAGGTAAACATTGTGTAAATGTTTCGTTTAGGCAAATAACCGGCTTAAAATCTCCATTGAAACCATTACCCATTCTGGAAAAATCTAAATCTTCCATTTTGGAGACTTGAATCTTTCTGTTTTTTCGTAAAATACTTTGATTGTATTGCTGCAAAATTTCAAGATATTTGACGTCAAAATATATAGATTTGTAGCAGGAATTCAAAAATTCTGATTTGAAGTAAATCAAAAACTTTGGGTTATATTTCATTTGTGCGACTATATTTTGTCACTTTGTGCGACTAATTTTAAAAGTAATGTTTTATTTTCATGTCACGATATATATCGGAAGAAAAACTGATTTCGCCTGGAAACCAGGCTTGATTGCAGCATAGCCATTTAAGCTTTGTTGAAACTGAAAACTTTTTGGTGGCAAAAAATGGAAAATTTTCATCTCAAATTTGTTATTTGTGACCCCATTTTGAAAAATGAGTGCAAAATTCACATAAAATTTTTGGCAGTAATTCAAATAATGTATTGTCTGTAAGCAGAATTTTGCCAAATTTGGTTATTTTCTATTATGACTTTAAATTACTTAATGCATTGCAGCCAAAATAAAACTCTCTATTTGCTTGCGTGAAAATAGATACTCATTCTAATGAAAACGTAACTGCTTTGTGAACACTCATTAACTCTCCAAATAAGTAAACATTTGATACATTTTCTCTGTTTTCCAAGAATGATGGAAGCGAATTAGAAAAATATTATTTTGTTTAAAAGTCATTTTGTAGGCTTTTGACAATAGTTTACAGCCTCAAACAAAATTTTCTCATTACTTTTATCAAATAGCCTGCGGCATTATTATTTTCCTAGCCTTCTTGCGTGTGAAACAAAAGCAATTTTTTGTGAATTTTGTCTAGAACGGAAGTTTAGTTCAAAAGTTTTGCGCCCACGGATGAAAACTTTGCAAAAAAACCGCACCTTGCGCTTGAGAATGTGTGACATCTGGTTCCAAAAAGTGTCAACAAGTCGTGAGAATATGCGCACCATTGCGCCGCTACAAGGCAAGAATCATGTGAACTAGCCAATTTTTAGCCACTTACGTCAATCCTAACAATGAGAGTAGTTTTATTTATAAGTCGAGCGAAAAGTATTGGCTGGAGCACTTATTCCCTGCGGGCTATAATATTTCGTACTATCGAATTTTTTTAATACAAGCGCTGCTGTTTTTATAGGATAATCCAGGTTCTTTATAGGATGAAGTTGAGTCTCAGTCTCAGTTTCATCAAGGTACATCAAAGTAGTTTTGGTTTTAACCAAGAATTTTTTATTTATATATTTCTCGGATAACGTTCGGATGTTCTTATCGAAAAAATAGTATTTTAGCCAAAAAAATAATATACGTACGCAAAGTAAAAGTAGTCCGGTACCCAAATATTCTTGAAGACTATAATCTTTGGCCCAACCAAGTTCCATATGCCCGCCCTGTCAACATTGTCTTACGCAGTTTTATCCAAATATATTTATGGGACAATAATGAGGTAATAGCGAACGTGTCCCCGCTCTCGTGCTGAGTTTTCCCTTTTGAGAGAGATTTGCGTTCTTCGTTTTCGATGGGCTATTTTGAGAAGTGTGTGACAAAGTGTGTGTGGCCCTTTGCATGTGGCTTCTCCTGGATGACCAGAATATGAAGAGAAGAGACAATTAATTATGATTGGAATAATAATAATATTGACTAAAGGGCAAGTATGAGGAAGAGGAATTTCTAATTTTTTAATTTTTTCTAAAATTTATTTACCAAAAAACGCCATTTTTGCCAAATAAGACAATCATATTGTAGCAAAAATTCTGTTCAAAACTAACTTTTGTCATTCACACAGCTGTTTTTGTTAGGTAGATGTGGTTGATTCTGGAGTATAGCAGTAAAGTAATGGAAAATTTTAAATTTGTCTGTTAAATCTTGCAAAAAGGGGCATTAATTAAATTTTTTATATAAATTGGCAAAGTGAGATATTTTTCATAAACGTTCGAAAAATTGCAACAATGAAAACTCTTGCATTGAAGGAAGCCTAAAACGACACTTGGGAAAATACAGAAGAGATTTTTGCATAGTACAAGATTTTTGTAATATTTTGCAAACCTCAGACACCTTCCTTGAAATGCGGAAATGCACTATTTGGACAATCCAGCGACAATCCCTCGAAAAGTGCGTCCTTTTAATATAAAGCCGTGTGTCTGCTGGCTGACCTCTGGCGGCCCTCCTTGGAACTAACAACCCATCCAGGACCAGCTCTAGTGGTCTGACTAAGCCATAGTCCTAACAATGGGCTTCCGTTTCACTGAACATTTGTCCAGCCCTGCCCGGAATTATGTCTCGAAATTTGGCCAGAGGTGACTAAAGTCTTTCGATAGGTGCATTATTCGTCACCTAAAGTAATTCTATTAAATGCTTTCGGACCATTTCCTTCAGTCTTGACATTGAAATGTATCAAATATTCAGTAGATAATGGAAGATCGCGTACTTCGATGCTGCTGGAATTCGTGTCCTTTGCTGGTAAGTTTTTACCGAATTTGTATGATTTTTTGCGATTTTCGTAAAGTAAATTTTCCTAAACATTTTGCTTTTCTCAATTTTTAGAAAGCGATAAAATTTTACAGAAAGTAGAGCCTGTTACAGTGCAAAATTAAAAACTGCGTTTTTGAAAATTTGATTCAAAGGAAAATTTTCCGAAATTTTCACAAAATTGATTGTTACAATTTTCAGGTGTATGTTCGGGTCATTTCCGTTGCACTAACAATATTGTATTTTTCCTTATTCATTTTATGTTTCGTAATTGGAGTGAGAGAGACTCCCTTTCTACTCGGCATAGCTTGCACAGCGTTCCTTTTCGCAATATTCGCAATTTCATATCTCAAAGGAATCAGGCAAGAAATCGATGCTTTGATGTTGCCACTTCTCACAGCTGAGGTCAGTTTTATTTTGATCTTTATTATGTTTACAGAAAGTGCCAAATATGGTATGTCAAAAATACTGTCACATGTAAGGAAAATTTCGGAAGAAAGTTATTCACGTAAATTTACTTTGGGCCATTAGTCAATATTTTTTAAGGATTGTTTACTTTGGAAAAGATTACAGTCTTGTGAAACATTTCATTGATCTGTTATATTTTGGTACCTTCTATAATAATCTAGACGATTTTTCCATCTAATGAACAAAATTTATATGTTCCACAAATTTTCATTTCAAGATCGTAATTATATAACATTTTCAGATGATTCTAAGAGTCGCTCTCGGATTTGCTTTGGCTGCCCTATGGATATCATTTGTGCTTTCAATTTTCAACTTAACAGATATCGAAAGTCTTATTGGTGAGCCAAATAATGTCGTGAAGTGTTCCAAATACTTTAAAAAAGAAAAAAAGTCGAGTAAGCTGAAATCATTTTCTGTTATCAGAAATTTAGGATATTTCAAATTTTGAAAATTAAGCGTTTATTAAAAGCATAGTAAAATAATAAATGAATTCCCGTTCAAACTTTAAGAGGACAAAGTAAGCCTTTTTGCTGTGACTCAACTTTGAATGAGCTGTCTCACGTTTTTCAACCAAAATTCAGAAATGATAATACGAAATTATCGAAATCATTGGAATTCTTTAGGGTTAAATCACTAACTTTTTAGTCGTTTTAGTATAGATTTCTTCGAATTCTGAGCGCAAAAATGATTTTTCTGGAAAAATCTGAAAATCGCATCAGAAAGTACAGAAAAAATTGACATAGAGACATTCACATAAAACTTATAGCAAACATAGTAAAAATACTCCAAAATTATTTTCCGTCACGTGTTAGCGTCACTATTAGTATCATCAAAAGTTTTGAGTCGATGTTTGAAAAGAAGATAACTACCGTTGAAAACTCTTGCATAAAATCTACGCCGAAATCCCCAACTGATACGGTATGTTTACGGTATCCCCTTGTAAATAAACTTCCCAAAAATTTTTATAAAAAATCCATTCGGTGCGGAAAACATTTCATTCCATAAAATAAACAAATTCCGAACGCTTTGTTATTGTTTATTTTTCCCAATTTTTCAGACGGACTCAATGGCACGGAATTTCTTTTGGTCACTTGCGTTTGTCTGACGATTGTCTACGCTTTTCACTTTGTGCTATTCTTTTCGCTCTATGACGGATATCGATACGTGAAAAAGCAAAACGACAGACGACGAATGTGTGCCAACGACAGCACTTACATGAAATTGAATATGACCGCCAGACCGACTGTCTTGTAAATAATACACTGTACTAATTTCGAGTTCCTTCTTTCTGTAAATATAATGTTGCAATAAATATTGAAAAATTATCGCAAGCGAACTTTACGATATTTGGAAAATTGCTCTCGTTTATTGAAACTTTGTTTTCATAAGAAATCAGTATTCGGATTGGTAGAATTTGAACTTTGAGAATTCGATACAAAACTTCAAATTTCTTGGAATCTTTAAAGAGTGCCATTTTTGGCAATGTAAATTTAGTGTAATTTGAGTGTATAATCTTAGATATTCTTTATTGTAGTAAAGAAAAATTATGAGTCATCCGAATTATATGGATATAATGGCTGTTGCTGGGATTCAAATTCTCGAATTTCCAATTCTTGATCGTGGTTCTCGGCTATTCGCTTCGCCAAGGGACACCATGGCACGCACCAACAGCAAAAGAATGCCAGTACTAAAAATATTTTGTGTTAGTGATTTTGCGAAAAATGTGGTAAAAATTAAAAAGGAAATAAAACTTCACTTTTTTCCCTATATCTTTTATTTCTTGTATTTGCTTTTTCAATTTTCATTGCCTTATTGAATTTTTTGGAACTTCCTTTCTGAAACATTACAGAAATATATAAGAAATGTCTTTTAGTATAAAGTTTCTATCACAGATTCAAGATAATGAAATCGTAGTGATACTAATAGCTCATACAAAACCCACATCTGGAGAAAAAGTGTTCCGGAATTAAATAATCGTTGGCTATCTTCAAATACAACTCCGGATAGGAATAAGATAAATAAGGACGAATATAGATACTTTCAACTAATCCACTATTAGGTCACTTACTAAAAGCGATGACAATGCCAGACAAGAAAAATGCGACCATAACTCCAGTGTGGAAGGGATAACGGCAACAAGACGGCAGATCGGTTCCTTTATAGTAGAAAATGCAACAATAGGTCCAGTCGTCAGGATCAATTGGCTGGGGGCAATATGCGATATGTCCTGAAGAAATTTAAATCAAAACATTTCTCCTGACTGTTAGGAACACGATACCTGAATTTGCTACTATTTACCCCGAGGAGATGCTCATTACTTTAACAGGAAGTTGAGATAGGAAAAATGACCCGAATTTGTTTTCTCACATTCTCATTTCCTATTTAAAAATTCCCATTAAAAAATTTGTTACATATTAGCTATCGATTTTTTTAGGGGACTGAACTTATTTGGTGTGAAATATGTCATTTTCATCAGATTTATCCCTAAAAAGTAGCAATTATATTCCTATTTTGATTTCAGGCAAAAATCCTCAATAGAATAGCTTTTACTCAAAGGTTAACCAAAGCGAAAAATGTTTCTAATAGAAATACCATTTTCAAAAAGACTCCATAAAGGTCTCCGAAAGATGTCATTAAAAGTGATCATGTGAGCAAACCTATGCCCGTCAGAAATTACACATGCACCCATGAAAACTTATACATCTACTATGATACACTGAAACTTTTGTCGCAACAAAAACGAATTATTGCTATGCTTCCAGGCAAAATTCTGGATAGAATAGGGTTTTCTCAAGGATTTTTGGAGAAGGTTTTAGTCAATGTTCACGTTAACAAACCAACCTCCTCCTCCCGGGCACCAGAATATTGTCCGGCCGGACAAAGTGCCCTCGTGGTATTCATCCATTCTCGTGGATTATACAAATTTAACCATCGAAGAGGCAAAGGTCACAAATATATAACCGTTAGCAAATAGGTAACAGTAAATTGAATGAACGCAAAGCGGTCTGAAACTGTTTCTTTGGAAACTGTTTCCAATTCCCAATCAATTTTGCAGGTGAAGCTAGGTGCAGAGACCTTTCTGTCTGGGCTTGGAAGGAAGAAAAGTTGTTCGCTTCCGTGACTCATATCGCCCTTTTGTGCACCCTGTGGGCGAACAAACGCTCATTATTTTGAATGGACCTCCGAAAAATGTTACAAGCGAATGGTCCCGAATGTATTTATCGATAGGGCAAAACATTGTGCGCAAAAAAATCTGTGGGAATCCCGGGACAATCGATGGTACAACAATGTACGGTTTAAAGTGCAAATAGTTCAGTTATAATTCTAATGACTTTAAAACGCTGTACGTAGACCAATTTCACCAGGATTTAGTAATTTGGGAGATACAATATATATATCTCGATACTCCGTGTCGAGATATAGCATGCGATGACCCAATCGAAGCCTTTGATCTTAACGCAAGCATGACAACCGGACCGGAGGTCGAGCGGACCGGACCGGGCAAAAGGTCGGTCCGTTGTCATGCTTGCCTTAACGTTCGTTTACTCACCTTCGGAAAATGGGAGAAGGAAACCGTTTCCGATTAGCAATTGCAGACTGTATCCGGGTATTCCTGATGTATGTCTCCAATATATCCCGTCATGCATTCATGCTAAATATGACCGTACTCATGTCTCAAATTTGGCGACATGAGTACAGTCATATTTAGAATGAATCTTATCCGGTAAAAACTGTTATTTGTTGGTGTTCGCGGCATATATAAAAATGCTTTATACTTTTATTCAGAGCTGGAAAATCCTTATAGTAAGTTAATAGTGAATATGTCAGGAACTGAAAATTTGCGCTTTCACAACATTAGTATTGATCTCTGGTATTGCTTCATTTCACACAGAAGGAGCACCAGCGCTCGGAAGAGGTTCCCTGGGAACAGGCACACCATCTTTGAAGCCAAGAATTAAAGGCCCGAGCCCCAAATCGGCAACCGCTACTACTATTGAATCTAAATATTTTTTAACCAATTTCTGTCTCGAAATGGGTTAGAATATAAATGTAGCAAATTGCGTTTTATTTCCAAATTTTGTTACATTTTCAAATTCTAAGAAATTTTTCTTTTGGAATGTGACAAAAAATGAATCATTAGACAAAATCTACCTCCAGGAGCTTCGGTTGTTGATGATGAGGGAGGTGAAGTTGTGTTTGGTGTCTGAGGAATGACCGGTCCAGGATTTAAGGGTTTGAAGCCATGATCTTTGAAGCCAGGAATGAAAGGACCGTGCCCCAAATCGGTAACATTTACTGTTACATAATCTAAATAGTTTTGAATCAATTTCTGTCTCGAAATGGGTTAAAGTATAAATGTAGCAAATTGCGTTTTATTTCCAAATTTTGTTACATTTTGAAATTCTAAGAAAACTTTCTTTTGGAATGTGTCAAAAAGAGTCATTGGACAATATTTACCTCCTGGAGCTTCAGTTGTTGATGATGAGGGAGGCGAAGTTGTGCTTGGTGTCTCAGGAATCACCGGTCCAGGAAATGGATCAAATGGCTTAGGACCAGCGCCAGGGTCTTTGAAGCCAGGAATGAAAGGCCCTTGCCCCAAATCGGTAACATTTACTGTTACATAATCTAAATATTTTTGGAATTTATTTCTGTCTCGAAATGGGTTGGAATATAAATGTAGCAAATTGCGTTTTATTTCCAGATTTTGGTACATTTTGATATTCAAAGAATCTTTCTTTTGGAATTGCCAAAAAAGAGTCATTGGACAAAATTTACCTCCTGGAGCTTCAGTTGTTGATGGTGTGGAAGGTGAAGCTGTGCTTGTTGTCTCAGGAATCACCGGTCCAGGATGAAAGGGATTAAATGGCTTACCAATGGCCAAACTAATGAAACTTGCCACAAAGAATGAGACGAAGAGGACTTTCGGCGAGAACATTTCGAAAAGTACTCTGATTGATAGTAAAAATATTGCAGTTTAACCAACTGATGCTATTCGAGAATAAGCCTGGTCTTTTATGGAATTGGGAAGGTAGGGCAAATATTTATTGCATAGGAACATCGTGACAGATGAACTTTAACAGATTTGCATAGCTGTCAGAGTTTATGATCTGTATTGAAAAGAGATCATTTGTTCCGTCAAAATTTGTCTCTATTTTGTTCAGGAATGGCTAAGCGACTGTTTATTGTTTGCTTTGCATAATTATCTCTTCGATGCACTTTTAGGCATACCCAAAATCAGTTGTCTGTATCGACGGTAATCGGAATTTGCATAAAATTTGCCATTTGAGGTGAACGTCATTTTCCTCGAAAGTTCATTTTAATATTCATATTTCCGTAAAGTGCAAACTGGAAACAAACATTTAACGTGATGGTTTCCTTTGTAATAAATGTCTTGTAACGTTTGAGTTGGACAAAAATGGCATAAGAAGTTAGCCTAAAATGGAATTCAAAGCCCAGAAATCGATTACACAGCAAAATAAACTTAACAAAATAAACTTAACTTAAAACGAGAGTGGGGCCCGCGTCCTTCGCCGCGGGTACGGGATTCTCAGGATTTCGCGCACCTGTATCTTTCTTAGCCATGCTCGGATCGGGCTTGGTAATAGCTCATTTTGCTTGGTTCGTTGAGAGCTGTCGATTGACGTATTACTCGGCCCGATCCGAGCATGGCTAAGAAAGTTGCCCTTTTACGTGACCCACGTGATTCACGTAACTCACATTTCACGGGTGATCACGTGGAAAATCCAGTCAGCGTGGCCGATTTAGGGGTAGGGGGTTCTCGCGAACCCGAGGTCCGGTAGCCTCACTTTGATAGATTTGCATAGCTGTCAGAGTTTATGATCTGTAGTGAAAAGAGACCATTTGTTCCGTCAAAATTTGTCTCTATTTTGTTCAGGAATGGCTAAGCGTCTGTTTATTGTTTGCTTTTCATAATTATCTCTTCGATGCACTTTTAGGCAGACAAGTACCGGTTTTATCTTTGCCTTGTAATAAATGTCTTAAAAGTGGAATATATCCCAAAAATCGATCACAGTAAAATGTTGCACTGATTAACTTTACAAGTTGGACAAGCACACGACTTCGGACTCTGCTGTCGGGACATTTGTTTCAAATCAATGACGATTTTATACTAATCTGAGGAGATATCGTAGAATCTTAAAAATTGGACGAGCACATGACTTCGGATCACTGGACATCTCCCACCCGACAACTCCCACGGCGACAACTCCTACCGCGACATCTCCCACCCAGTAGTAGAGAACAGCGTAAACGTGCGAAAGTGATCACGAAATAGTGTGTATCTCTAACCGTCTGCAGTCCCTGAGCCCTATCGCGGTGGGAGATGTCCCGGTCCCGACTTCGGACCCTGCAATCACGACACATGTTTCACATAAAAGACGATTGTGTAATAATTTGGTGAAATGTTGTTGAAGGGTAAATTAGAGAACCCGAAACCTCCGAAACGTCTTAGATTGTGCGAGGACTAACTAACTACGTTTTTGTAACGCCTTACTCTTAATATGATACAGTCGAGTCTCGTTATAACGAGACCCGCGTTATATAGAGACTCTAACTAAAAAATTTCGTACATCAGCGTTATATAGAGTCTTATTATAGAGAGTATCTATATTACATAAAGAGTTGCCAAAAAATGGGCGCCAATTAAAATTTGGCTTAAATTTAAAAAAAAAATTTTGGAAAAGCCACAAAAATTTTGAGAAAGCTGGCTAGAAATCTAGAGTGCTAGAATTTGAATCCGCGTTATATAGCCTCATACAAAACGGAAATTCAGGACCGGACAAAACCCGCGTTATAACGAGACCCGCATTATAAAGAGACGCGTTATAACGAGACTAGACTGTATAGGCGCTAGAAACAACTTAGGCTTTGTTTAAGCACATAGAATGACATGAGCTTATAGTCGCGCAGTGAATATATTATTTTTCGCTGTCTTGCATTCGAGCCAATGTATTATCTTGTTGCTTTTTGATAGCTTTTTTTTGCACGCGCAAGAGTTTAAGTCTAGAAATCGTACAAAATTCCATTTTCCATCATCGATGTTTTTGTTTTTGGATCGGTAGAGAAATTTTTGCAGAGAGGCCTTCTTGTCAAGTATAGATCCTTGATAACAGTTTGAACTGAGAGGATTTAGAAACAAATATTTATTACTAAGTCTTTTTATTATGAGAAATATTTCTAAATGCCGGAATAAAGATTTTTCTCGAAGTTTTCATTGATCTTTGACTTTGCACTTTATGGATTTTGCGAGTCCGTTTTGATAAATTTCTATATTTAAAATATGGGAGAGTCCTTTCAATGTTGAAGAATGAAACAAGCAAATGACGTTTTCTGTTCCGAAATTCTTGTTTGAATTCGCGGCATGCAAATGAGTTTGCTCGCTGCGCTTGGTTGGAATCCTTCCAAATATTTTCCATAGAAATTTGACTCACTTTGAACCGTTATTCCTTGGACATTTGAACTGTTAGTGGATCTGTTATTTGCGTTGAAATGTTAAATATTTTCTCACAAATATGTTCCGACTATTTTGGGCTTAAAAGAATGTGGCAAAAATCTACCTATAAATTTGAAATGGCAACAAAACCCGTTTTTATTTTGTATTTATTAATGAGGAGATTACCTTTTTTGAGCGAATATTCTCTTAATGCTCAGTTTCTATTTATTTGTAAAGTGTACTACAATTTTGAACAATTTTATGAAATACTTTTTGTATCAAAACGAATTTTTTCATAATCTTAGATCGACTGATTGATTATTGATCCAAAAAACTTTGACAGAACGAAAAGTTCGGCTTGGTATGACCACGGCCACACCAGTGACTATATTTCTGTTCGCTCTGTTACTTGTGTTCTTTTTTATTGTAATAAAGACATTGTAAATTTTAATATTTGATCAAATTTAGGCGCCCAATAACGCCCCAGTATAATGTCGCAAAGTATGTTTGTATCGAACTGGGAAGAGGACGATGTTGGTATTCTGCCGAAAGACATGTCAGACCCACGAGAACAATTCAGGACCGCAGCTGAGGAAGGCAATCTGGAAGAACTGCAGCGAATGTTCAAGGCCCACCCGGAATATTTGCATGTAATCTTTTGAAATTTTTATAGTGCTATAGGAAAAATTACCCGTTATAATGTCATGACTTGCGATATTCTAGAAAAAAAAATGTTGTGAACTAAGGAGTATATCGTTGATTCTGTTGAGGTTACTGGTCAAAAATGAATGATGGTTCTCAAATTTCTTCGGTGTTCCTAGGATTTTCTATGATGTATTTATATTTAAGATAATTTCAGGCCCAAGATCTGGACAAGTATACGGCCTTGCACCGAGCAGCGTACAACAACCATGTCGATGTTTGCAAATGGCTACTCTCAGTTGGTGAGTCGAAATTTATCTATTACCCATAATGTCAGTTTATTAACTTAAGACTTTATTAACTTATTAATTTAAGACTGAGCTTTGAGCAATGGCTCAAAATAACTTAAAATTGAGCTTTGTATAATAGTTCTAAATACCGCATAATTTTCAAAATTTGACATGCGATAAAAAGTTGAAAATTCAACATTTTAAATAACTAAGCTCAAACTTAAGATTAAGCTTTGTGTAATGGCTCAAAAGAATCCTAGTAATTATGCGGTATTTAGAACCAATACTCAAAGCTTAATCTTAAGTTTGAACTTAGTTATTAAATTCACAAAATTTGTCACGACAATAAAATGTTGAAAATTCAAAATTCTGAATAACTAAGTTCAAACTTAAGATTAAGCTTTGAGTATTGGTCCTAAATACCGCATAATTACTATGATTCTTTTGAGCCATTACACAAAGCTTAATCTTAAGCTTGAGCTTAGTTATTCAAAATTTTGAATTTTTAACATTTTATTATCACATGTCAAATTTTGTAAATTTAATAACTAAGCTCAAACTTAAGATTAAGCTTTGAGTAATGGCTCAAAAGTATGATAGTAATTATGCGGTATTTAGGACCAATAATCAAAGATTAATCTTAAATTTGAACTTAGTTATTCAGAATTTTGAATTTTCAACATTTTATTGTCGTGACAAATTTTGTAAATTTAATAACTAAGTTCAGACTTAAGATTAAGCTTTGAGTATTGGTTCTAAATACCGCATAATTACTAGGATACTTTAGAACCAATACTCAAAGCTTAATCTTAAGTTTGAACTTAGTTATTCAAAATTTTGAATTTTCAATATTTTATTGCAGCATGACAAATTTTGAAAATTTAATAACTATGTTCAAACTTAAGATTAAGCTTTGAGTATTGGTTCTAAATACCGCATAATTACTATGATACTTTAGAACCAATACTCAAAGCTTAATCTTAAGTTTGAACATAGTTATTAAATTTTCAAAATTTGTCATGCTGCAATAAAATATTGAAAATTCAAAATTTTGAATAACTAAGTTCAAATTTAAGATTAAGCTTTGAGTATTGGTCATAAATACCGCACAATTACTATGATACTTTTGAGCTAATGATTATTTAATGGCTCAGAAATATTATAAGAATTATGCGGTCATTATCACCAATAACGCAGATTTTTAAATCAGTTTTTTAAATTATCGGCTCCCAAATTTTAAAGTTTATTTTGACCTTTGCCTATTCTCTAGATTTCAGGTGCCGATCCTGAAATGCGCACAGAAGATGGATGGACCGCTTTACACTGTGCCGCGTGTTGGGCCAATCATGAAGTTGTCTCGTTGTTGCTCAGCCATGGGATGTCAGTCAACAGCCGCTCAAATGGAAACTTGACCCCGCTGCATTTGGCCATCAACTCAGCCGAAGATCCGATTAGAGTCAAGACCACCGTCAAAGTTCTTTTGGACGCTCCAGGTATGGTGTATTTCTACCTGAACAATAGTTATAATAATCTGTATCTAATTTGAAGTAGACTAAAATATACCTAGTTTAGATCAGTCACACAGTAACTTAAGAGTGTTAGTTGTGCCTCTAGGTATCAATCAAATCATTCCAGAAGCACGATTGAATTTTTAAGGGATTATTAACCACGATTCGAATTTTATTCACTACATTCTTATTTGGGTATGAGCTAACTTGTTGAATAATGAAGTAACAAAAACGTTACTAGAAATATCGAAAACTGTTATGAAAAATTATCAATGCAATATAGATAATAAATACAATATATATGTAGATTCTATATAATAATAATAACGTTTATGCATAAAATGCGACTACAATGGATGTCAATCTGACGCGAAAATGATATACAATTACAACAACAATAATGGATTATCAATAAAGCCTTTGAGGGGAGGGGTGATTAGATTTTTTTTGTACAGATTCCATCTAATACTATATTTCACCTTGTCCTTCACTTTGTCTATACACCTATCGCACCAAGACGTGAAAATAAATAATTATTATTATTTGCTTCAGGAATTGACCTCCAAGCCACCTCAAATGCCGGAGACACACCGCTGATGCTTGTCAAGAGAATTGACCGTGAGATGACCGAAATGATCGAGACGCGCCTCTCTTCCTAAGGAACTGCCACAAATATTGCCACAATTTTTTTTGAAATAAATGTAAATAAAATCATTGTTCGAAGAATCTTATTTCATAAAAATTGATAGAAATGTCGCAGAAGTCTTATAAATACCTGTATGTTAAAGGACACTCTTGAGATGTTGGGTTTAGGAGGAAACTTGCATTTGATGCCTACAGCAAGATGGCAACTTGTTGTTGCAAATTACTCAGGCGTCATCTATACAGTTGTGGTGAGTACTTTTTTATTTTTTCATTTTATTTGCAAATTGGCATGTCTAAAAACGGCCCATTCATGTGAAGATGTGAAGTGCAGTTACTTTCGATAACTAGGTATTTTATGATCAAATAGGAAGGTAGTTATGGAATCACTTATGTGTAAAGTTAGGGTGATTTTTAATGTCTACTCCTGAGAGTGGAATGATCAAGTATATTAGAACAATTAGGTATAATTTTTAGAGCTCAAAATGTAGGAAATTTAAAAGTTATCATATTTAAAAAATTTTAGTTTACATTTTTCATTTGTTCAATATTCAATGTCGTAGTAATAAAAAATATCTGTTATGTATATCTTGATCACAATACAAATTATGAGCAAAAAATTTGTCATACCTCGAGTGAATCTAGGTTTGAATTTTCAAAAGGAATGTATAATATTTCGAAAGCATACGGCGAAAATGTAAGCATCCAAAATAGAATGAACAATTAGTACCTAGGAAAATTGTTTCCTTGAAAATGCCTCAGGTCTTGGAAATAACGCAAAGTGGTTTGTGAGTTTTAAAAATTGCACTTATAAATTCACATGTATTTATATCAGACTACATTTTTTTCTTTCTCTCCCCTTATGGCTTGAGAGTAAGAGATAAAGATTCTCGTGACCAAACAAAATAAATAATCGACTAGAAATATTAGTAAATATTGATTACTAAATAATTCTTCAGGTTATGGCGTCCGTCACCATGTTGAACTTGCGCTACACCTGTCCAGCAGTCTATGGTGAAAATCAATGTTTTTGGCCTTCTGTATACGCACTTGTGATATTGGCTGAAATCGGAGTTAACCTCGCGCTCTTTCACTACTTCAATACACGGAACCAGGTAAATTTAGTGTATCGTTTATTCGTTTATTATTACCCAAAGCTTAGTTATCACCAATAATCCCCAAACAAGAAAGTTGGAAACCTCGACTGACCGATTTTCACCTGGGGCATGGATTTTCGGCTCCGGGGCTTCTATTCGATGAGATAAGACTCCCCGAGAAAAAATTTTTGAAATTCGCATGTTGAACCCCCTGTTTTTACCCCTCAAAGGTTAGGCCACGCCCCCTTTTTGGTGTAGGAGGGAGGGAATTGTTTAGAAATATCCAGTGTGCGTCCAGAGGCGTGTGATACGTCATTCCTCTCGATGAGCCATGGAAGGGAAAATTGTCAGATTCGAGATCGGACCTCCCACGACGGAGTTATGAGCCCTGAGGGCATTTGTCGAGATCTGGCGATCCTGACCACCTCCAGAGGCGAGTGAGGTGTCAAATGATAGCTCTGGGCGAGCCAAAACGAATGGCACAAGAATTTTTGAGGTCGGACCACACACATCGAGATATTTGCCCTAAGGGCATTTAGCTGTGTTTGGTCGTTTGTGGTCGGGCGCGGAGCGCCCGACCTTCCCCCTTGGAATGTGAGGCAACTTAGAACATAGGTATATCTGTATCCCTTTAAAATCTATGCCGTTTTCTAGACGGCCGCAGGCCGAGTTCTTTTCGCGTAGCGAATACCAAAACTGTTATTCATATTTACCCAATTAAAATTTATTGACCAACGAATTCAATCTAAACCACGAATATAGACTCCCGACAGCTAGCCGATCTCTGCTCGGCTAGTCAACTGATTATAGAGCGCGTTAAAAAATTCAATTTGGCCATAACTAAGCCAAAACTCAAGATTAACCTTTGTACAATTGCTCAAAAGACCGCAAAATTATTATCAAAAAAGGTCATTATCAAAAATAGCACTGTTATCACTTCTAAAATAATTGTTGGAATCATAATTGCTACGAATATACTGCGTCAGATAAACATTATGCATTTCGCCTTTCCTACAATTATTTGGATATTTCTTTGTATGCCTTCGTTGTATAACATTTTACATGCCATATTACCTGTAATTAACGCCCCGGGGCGTAAATGTTTTCAATGTCCCTCCAGTGGAGGCGCAAATAATACGATGTCGCGCCGAAGGCGCGATAGAAAAATTTCGCGGCCCACCGAAGGCGGGATGCGAAAATTTTAGGGTTATTTGCCCATTTTCGAAATTTTAAACCAATTTTGAATTCCCGCCACACATTTTTTGCAAAAATTTGTATTTTTCGGATTTCTTTTCTGATTTTTGGACCATTTTTTCATTTTTGGGCTTCTTTTAAAAAATTGGCAAAAAATGGCAAAATTTATACTAAAAATTCAAATTTGTGCCAAAAATTTGAATTTTTGAAAAAATTTGGAAAAGACCATTTTTAGAGGGCGTTAATTAGAGGGGCGCTAATTACAGGTAATACGGTAACCACAGCTGTAGTCAGCCGAATTTTTTCATTGATACAAAATTAATACTCAAAAATAATACTGCACCAAACTTACTAAAATTCAATTTCAGATCGCGTATTGGACCGTGAAAAGCAATGCTTTCCTCTCACACGACCACAACAAACGAAACTCGGACTCTGGCACAGCTCAATCCGGTTCTGTCCACTGGCACAACGACGCAACTCTGAACAGACGTTCCAATGGGAACTGCTCAATTTCGATGCCTAACAACGATGATTCACCGGATGATTTTGGGCGCATTTCTGCAGCGTTCCAGGAAGAGACGCGACTGCTCCCGGAGGAGTCACATGACGGGGAGAGATCGGAAGCTGGCGCGGAGTCACCTCATATAAACAGGACAAAAGTGCTAGGGGAACTGTGTCCGCAACAACACGCTATGAATCATTATCAGGCGAGTTGCATTAAATTTTAATTGGCTTAGCCAATTTGGCTATTTGGATATACAAATTTTTTGAATTCTAGCTAGAGACAGTTATTCAAAATTCCCAAAAACACCAAAGAATAGTTTAGAACTAAAGAACAAAATTGTAAATTTTTGTGAAAGTACACACTTTTTATTCATTTTATGTAAGTAGAAAAGAACAATTTATTTGAAATTTAGTCGTTTGGATTTAAAAATGAGAAATTCAAAAGCATTTACCGTTTTTCTCTTGAATAAGCCCCCTCCTAAAGTAAGCCCCCCTAGAGGGGGGTTGAAAAATATAAGCCCCGGGGCTTATTCAAGAGAAAAAACGGTATTAGAAGCTTCTGAAATTTCCATGCAAAAATAAAAAACTTTTAAGAAGAGAAGGAAATTTCCAAGAAACCAAAAGTTGTTAAACATTTAACAAAATGGGTTATTTTCAGCACAAATCCTCGACTTTGCTACCCACAACAGATGGAAGATATAGGCCAGATCCCAGAACACCATCTCCGCCGCTGTCACCTTCCCCAACGCCACACCCGTTTTATGGAAGTATGGACTCTCAATCCGGCCCTGGACACACCAAATTTTGCGTGGACTGCAATAAAGTCACACCGAAGCGCTGCCATCACTGTCCACTTTGCAATATTTGCGTGCTGAGGAAAGACCATCACTGTTTTTTAACTGGAGGTTGCGTGGGATTGGCAAATCAGGTGAGTCAGTGCTTTGCGACAAAAATTGGTAATAATAGATAAAAGTTTAGGGGAACAAATTTTTCTGAATGGCAAAATTCAGCTACCCAACTTATATGTCAGGAAAGAAGTAGACGATAATACCCGGAGAGAATAACCTTAAGGGCTTGTTCCTGGGATACGGGTTAAATTTTCTGTCAGTTTTTCGTCAAAAAAGCTAATTTTGTCCATATTTTGAACAATTTTGCTTTTATCATCCCAAAATTTGACCATCTAGCAAAATAAAGTCTTGTCGCGGAAATATATAAATCTGCCAAATTCCACAACTTTAAGGCTAGTCTTACCCATAAAATATCTGTGGAAATCAGTCTAGCAGTAATGTGAATTTTTTCCATGAATCCATAAATTCAAAATATCTGTTTTCAGCGCTACTTCATCGTATTCCTCTTCTGGGCCGCGATCGGTTCCATCTACGGCTCAATGCTCAACTTCGCCTACCTGAACGCATTTGTCACTCCTTGGTATCCAACCGGATGGCTATATTACATTGGCCCGGTGGCAGTCATTCGATGGCTTCTCGGATACGAGCAGTTCTTCAATATGTGGCTGGCGGTAAACTATTGAAAACCTTTGAATTTTGAATTTTAAGTATCCTGCAAATTTAGGTCCTCTTTTCGATGTCGGTCTCGTCCTTTTTCGGAGCACTGGTTTTCTTTGTGTTACAGGTGACATAACTTTTCTAAATACAATGTTCAATTTTCTTAAAGCTAGGGTCACGATATTGATTGATTTGATCATTGATTAGTGAAATTTTCATCATTTACTGTTCATTATATTTTATCCAGGATATTGAGGGCATGTAAAAGCATAGGAATGTAAATAAAAAATTGACAGAGTCATTGATATCAAATTTACGATACACATAATGAAAACATAGCCAAAATGGAAATAAAAAACCGAACAGTTCATTGATCAATGTAAAAAAACAAACGGCGACTTGGTCAAAGAAAATCAATCGCTCAGGACCTTAGCTTAATTGTTTCTGATCAAAATATTGGTAGACCAAAATTCTGATTATTTAAAATCCATGATTTAAAGGCCAAGGGGTTTTTTAAAAAAAAAACGATTTTTTTATGTTTAACGACTTGGGGGAGCTTGCGTCATGCACTATTCTTAAGCAGGATAGTTTATCATCGGGATCAATGCGTGACATCATTATTCCGGTTTCTTGAATTATTCTGAGTTTTTCAGATGTTCTACACCCTTCAAGGCTATACAATGCACGATTATCACGTCAGCCGACTGCGGGATCAGCTCGAGAGTGACGGCGATACTTACAGCGAGCGAATTGCGTTGGTGTTCGGGAAACGTTGGCTCGTCAACTTTGTCATACCGCAGTTTTGGCTATGCAACCAGATGACACCTGGCATCGCGCGGAACGTCTTCATGAGCATATCGAAGGACCTTTGAAACACTTTCAAACATTCTCTTCAAAGAAATTCTTACCAAATGATAAAAACGATCTCCTATAACGTTGTAAAATCCAAAAATGTTGCCAAACTCTAGTCATTTTTGTACTAATTATTGCAGGAATTCGCTCTTAGCACAAGATCCTTGACTTAGCTTTAATGAATTTCCATAGCTATTTATTCAAATATTTCGTTTTAATGCATTTTTCAAATTTTGTCATTCCTTTTTTCAATTTTTGATCTTTGTCGCAACTTTGACTCAATAACTGAAATTCTTGTCTGTGTCTTTTGTGATAAATTTGGCAATAAAATCCATTTCTTCTATGTATGCTTTATCAGAAAGTTTCGCTTTCTTGACCCGGAAAATTCTAGAAAAGTCATTGAGAAAAGTTATCAAAATTCATTTTGAATTGAATATACTTTGCAACTTTCAAAATTGCATTCTTCAAATTACGTTCAGTTACAAATGTTTCGAAAATTGCCTTTATTTCACTTTTCCCACATTTTACACAAAGGTCGATGCCAAACTCTGAGAATATTGCAAAACTGTGGTGTTGGTCGGTTGAACTGGTCGGAAATTTAGTGCTATGCCATTTGCCTTTTCATCACTGAGTGCTCTGAGCGCATCCAGCTGTTGGTCTGTGACAAAAGCTGGCTCTGTTAGGACCAGCCAATCCGCAACTTCGCCGCAAAATCGTCTTTTGTGAGCGTCCTCGGTTGCAGTTGTCAAAGAGCCTTTGTAGTGAATAAACTGTACGTTTCCACTGAGAAAGTTTGGAAGAACGTCACGTAAACTTCGGAGCGGCAAGCTCACCTAAGAACAAGATATGTACAAATTTGGACATAAAAGTACGAATTTTAAAACTGTAAACTACGCCTGATTCTCGAAAGTGGAATAAAAAAAGGTTCCAAAAAATTCTGGAAGAACTCAAAGAGTAGACTGGTTGGACAGTAGTAATTCCCCCTTCAAATAGCCGCGTAAACATGACCATTAAAATGGTAAACAAACCGCGACGTGTTTGCGATTTTGATGCTCATGTTTACGCGGCAGTTTGAAGGGGGAATTACTACTGTCCAACCAGTCTATTATCCTACTTACTCAATAGTATGGAATATACGTTTCTGGATACTGGAAACCTTCCAAAAATTTTCCCACATACCTATTCTGGGTCTCTGCCTTTCAAGCCGTGGTTTTGATCTCGGTAAAAATCAAAATTTTCCAAGAAAAATCCTCAAGAACTCAGAATAAAATTCAGTTCTGGAAGAAATCCCACTATTTTTACCTGAAACAATATCAATAGTCTCTTCTCACCTTTTGGCCAGCATTCTTTATGTGGCCCAACGTCGACAGATCTGAGGGCAAAGCGGTTTTAGCACCGGTCCCGTTGTACACATCCAAAAGGACGGCCAAAACGACAGTCGTGTGATCGTCCTCAGCCACGTGCACCAGGTGAAGCTCGGCTGGGTACTGCCTTCCGTTGAGACTGTGCTCAGAGCCGCCACTGTTTGCACCCCAAATATGGCGGAATCCCCAATGGAAATGGTATTGATGAAAACAGTAGCCTTTGGCATTGGCCAGTAGTTTGCTCTGAATTCGCGGCCAGTTCGGGACTGTCAAGGCATTGGCAGGTGGTTCGAATTCGGCTGAAAAGGTTATCTGTAGACAATGTTTATTCCAAAATTTGTAGTCAGTAGCTTTGATGTTGGGATTGTTTATGGCTTCCGCCCATATTTGGTAGCGTTTAATTTCAGCGCGAAAGAGCAACGTAGAACATCCTCTTACCAGCATTATTAGATATTGGTTAGTTGTTTAAAAATAAAAAAGCAAAGAAACCATCAGCTATTTTTGTGATATGAAAAAATGATGATTATTGAATACCCATAATTTTTTTTCTTTGAAAAAATGCTTGCAAAGAAATGGTTAGCTATTAGCCCAAACAATGAGAAAAGATTTATTCAAGTGTTGTCAAAAATTTGCACTACACACTCGTTTTATATATTACCTGAAGTAGGCAGAATAAGATACGGTAATGGAAATGCTGGTGTAAATACTTATTAAAATGCAATTGCCGATATAAATATAGAGTTCAGTCGCTTATAATAAATGGCTAAGTCGCGCTGATAACAGACAGACAGACGCAATCAAGTAGACACATTAGTAGAACCTTGTCTTTTATAAGCCATTTTATGATCCAAAAAGTTAATAGTGTTGTAAGAAAAATAAAAAGTTTTATTGGGAATTTAAATATAAAAATTTAATTGTTTCGATTCAGCTTCAAACTGGGCATATTTTTCAATTTATAAAATGTCAGAAAATAAATACAAAAACTGTTCAGGTAAAATTCACACGAAAGGCACTTCAAATTGAAAACACGAAAAATATACACTACACATTTTATGTACATTACTTGTCATTTCCGGAGAACACGCAGAAAATTGTGCAGTGTTGTATACTTTTTACTGAGATTTTAACTTATATATTAAGACAATATATAGAAGGTAGAGGAGAATAAGTTTCGGCATTGGCAGAGAGAGAGCACTATGATGAGAGAAATATTTGATTTTTTATGCGAAAGAGCGCACAATTAGTAATAAAGAATTAGACAGAGAAGAAAAGATAGGCTTGGGATTAGTTTCGTTCTTCGCCTGTTGAAAAAGTAAAAAAGAATATGAATCTTTGTAAAAAGTTGGGATAGGGTCATCAGTATCAAATTTATGATATACACTCCAAAAACGAAAATAACTTGGCTCAAAAAGTTATGCAATAAAAAGTGATCAAACTCATGTTAGATTTTTTTATTGCATTACTTATTGACTGACATTATTTTTATACCCTTTTTAGCTGTTTTCATTATGTGACATAAATCCGATATTGATTATTCTATCCCAATTTTTATATAGATTCCTATTATTTTTTTTTCATATTTTCAATAGGCTGGAGCAAATTTGATAAAAAAATTGAAGCAAAAATTGCTTAATTGTGTTGGTAGCTTAAACAGACTCATTTTCTGCAGCAAAAATTTCATTTTCTGCTCCAAATCACTTCACTTCATATACCAGTCTTTGTAGTAATAGTACAGTATCCAGTACAGTAACAGGTACAAGTTAATACAGAAAGTTTTGTTGTGTGGTATAATAAAAAATAAGAAAAAAAAACCCAGAGTTAAAGCTATTTAGCCTACCAGTATGTCCATTATTGACGAGTTCTCCCAGGATTGGCACGTTGTAGTTCAGTAAGTGTATGGCATTGTCGTCGCTTAACAAAACCGGATTTGCGGTGGTATTCAGAGCGATAGGTGACTGTTGGGCGTCACAATTCGCTGTTGACATTCTAGTGTAAATTGGTCCTAGTGTTCTGCTCAAACGTTCGAAAGCAAACTCAAGGTGGCTTGGATCTGAAATGCAAATTCTTTATAGCTTCGAGATTCAAATTCTTCGAGCTCTAGAGCTAGTAACGGTGATTCTGTTCTTCTGGATTCTAGATATGATCGATTTTCCAATATTTCTGACACAAAATCTCTTTTAGAAAAATATTTTTCACTAAAGTTGCAAAAAAAACAGAAACATTTGCAAATTGAAAGAAACAATTGGAATCGTTGCAGTTAACTGTAACAACTAAAAATTACCTATTTGTTTTCCCATTTCTGTGAAACTGCTAGGGAAATTTCTGGGAATTCTTCCCGTTCGGGAATCTTTGCCATATGAGAATGTTTGCCTTTGCAAAGCAAATGGGAAAGACAGCGCCTTCTCAGGAAGCATAGACAAAATAATTAATAGAAAATAAGAATAGGCCATTGTCGTTAGGATCGTTCTCTGCAACAAAAGACAACTTGCAACTAGTTGGACTATTTGTTAGAGTACATCGTTACATATTTTGGAATGACTTCCAGCAAAAGTTCTAAATGTTTGGAAAATTTAGATGTGAAAATTTTTGCTGTTAAAACTGTTATAAGTACGAAAATTGGAGCGCGTGTTTTCAACAAATATTTCAATAAATGTTTCAGAACAGTCTCCTTTGTTTATTTACCAACTGGGATTATAACGTTGAATCACTTCCGCAGACGCGGGCGAGTGCTCCATTAATTTATTGTGTTAATCCGTTCATTTCGTCTGACGCATCGCGTATTATGGTGCGATTTCGCGCCACGATTTGGTGTTTGACATCTCAGTACCAAACATAAGCGCCGTTTTTCAAAGTACAGTCAGCGAAAGTGCATACCGGGTGTTTGATTTGATCCTGAACTTGAAACACGGATGAGCTGTACAGATTCTTTGGTACTCTTCAAATATCGATAAATAAACTGCAAAAGTTTTGCTAAATTTTTAGCGATAGACCGTTTTATTGCTGGGATTACTTAGATTTTAAATTGCTCTCTAAAAAGAAATCTCTAAAATTTTCAAACTTTACATTTATTGGGTCATTCAAAACAAAACCCGCCATGGAAGTAAACAACAGTCACGAAATTCGATTTGAATATGCCTCTTTTCGCGCCTTTGGCATACAGTCCATGAGGTATTTTGAGGCATTTTGAGGCTTTACAAGAGAACAGCTTACAACTGATCTTTGATTTTTGAACTTTTTCCTTTAAATCCTGGAAAAATCCAAATTTTAAAGGAAAAAGTTCAAAAATCAAAGATCAAATCTGATCCCGGATTCGGACTCAGCGGGGTCGATTTACGATCCAAGGGTTTCACCATATTGACTCAAGAGTCCTTGTAAAGCCTCAAAATGCCTCAAAATACCTCATGGACTGTATGCCAAAGGCGCGAAAAGAGGCATATTCAAATCGAATTTCGTGACTGTTGTTTACTTCCATGGCGGGTTTTGTTTTGAATGACCCAATAAATGTAAAGTTTGAAAATTTTAGAGATTTCTTTTTAGAGAGCAATTTAAAATCTAAGTAATCCAAGCAATCAAACGGTCTATCGTTGAAAAGTTAGTAAAACTTTTGTATTTTTATCGATATTTGAAGAGTACCAGAGAATCTGTACAGATCATCCATGTTTCAAGTTCAGGATCAAATCAAACACCCGCTATGCACTTTCGCTGGCTGTACCAAAAAACCTGTTTTTTCTGTTATACGCAAGTGGCAAAATGCACAATATAGGGCAAAATTTTGTCGGAAATCCGATTTTCATATAAAAATGGGAACGTTCTCGAATAAAAATATTTGGTGATTTCTAACATATACTATTTTTTACACCCGTGAAATTTGTGAACTTTTTTCCATAACTGAAACACAAAGCGCAGAAGTCAAAGCAAGTTATACGTTGCTAGAAAGTGACGTGACGTGCATTCCAGCGACATATGACTTGGATGCGCGTCAAAATAAATTATGAATAAACCAGGGCTCTGAAATCAGGGACCCATTTTTGGGAACCACATTTTTTCGCGACCTTAAAGCAGATTTTTGGACTACCAAAAAGAACTTTTTTGCAAATTTTTTTTCATATTCTGGTACTACAATAAATTGTCTACCATTTCCTTACCATAGTACACATGGACCTCCAGGTATTAAAGGTAGACAGGAACATTTTACAGGAAAGCTAAATAGTCTTAGCCAAAAATTACATTGTTCTGTAGATGCTCCACAACGACATCTCGCAGCCCATTGATGAGATTTTACTTTTCTGAATGTCGTAAAATATATTAGTGAAACAGTTATCATTTATTATAACAATTTATTAGCACAAAATCTGAGACGAGATCAACCACTAATTTTTAAACACAATTTGGCAGCCATTTTGACTGTCAATTACAACAACATTATGAAATGATTTTACAAATATACAGTTAATTTCCTCCGGGCGTCAAAGCGAAGAAGACGTGGAATGATAAGAGGAAAGTTAGAGTACGTTTTTCAACAACATTGCACATAATTTTATCTTTCCATGGGGCGCTTTCATGGCTCAGTTATCGATGTCAAAGTACACATGCGCACAGAGCAGTGGTAACAGACTCATGGAGAGAGCTCCTGTAAACGCTGTAAATTGCGGAAGCAAACAAATATTATTGAAAATCCAACAATAATCAAAAATCCTGTATAAAATCTCTATATAAATGACACGGCTTTTAGCTAAAGTTAGAAATCCATAACAAATTTTCTCGAAACATCGGAAAAGTGAATTTTATTTAAGGATTTCAAAAACAGCATAAATTCCATAGAAACTAAAAAATCGAATCTAAGTAGCAAATTTCTAAAAACAAAAGGTATATTAACTTCTTATCTATGGCGGCTTCAAAATTTGCTGATATAGATTTCGTATAATATCTCGTTTTTACCTGGTATAAACTTTACTGGCACAAATGCTGTTATATATTCTATGTTTTGTATGAAGTCATACAGCCAAGTTAGCAGCCTGAATATTTTCAATGTCGGCAATAGTACATGGATGATTTCCGTTTTCGGCCGTTGTTTACCCACTGTTTTATTTTTAGAGTACAATTTTTACGCCCAAATTTCAAATGCATTTCTTGCAAAAACTTTTAATTAATGACAGTCGAATAGTGTGTCGAGATGATCCGAAATGATCTACCAATCACAAGACACCTTGTTCACGAAATAAGATCAATATAACCGTCTAACTATATAAATATTATTTCATTTTCCATACGATATCTCCTGATGAATCGATCTTTATTTCGATGGCTGTCTACTTGGAAAGCACTCTTTTCATTCCTTTAAACAAGGAACCTTACTTGCTAGGTTGATACTTTTGTGTGCTGATTGTCGTGTTGGTTCCGAATATATTGCGTATGAATGATTTTTTTATGGCTTCTTTAAACATGACGTGATATATTATTACTGTTTTTCATTCCTTTATACTTCATTTTCATTAGTTTAGCAATAATTACTCTTAGAACAGAATTTCGTATTTTGTATAATTTCACTGTCTATGGTACAAATCCCAAAAGTTTAGGTCGATTTGTTGTACGCCAGTGAATCGGAATGCGTAAACATCTCACTTCAAAGTGCGGCAATTTGAATCGTATTTTTGGATATTTGTATATAATAGTCTAAATCTGTCTAGACATAGTTCTACACTCTAAAACTGTTTTTATATAGCCCAAATCAGTAAATTCTGGCCCGTTTGGCTTAATATCTATAAATGCGTTTCAAATTGCCGCGATTTGAATGTGACATGTTTACGCATTTCGGCTTATAGAGCCAAGACAAACTACTTAGTCTTTTGGACCACTGCGCGAGATGCCCAAATATGGGAAATCCACGTACAAGCCAGACTAAGAAATGTCCCAAAATTGACTCATTTTATAGGTATTAATTATCATAAACTGTCGGAATTTGTGTTTTTAATCGCTTGTTGTGATTTCGAGTCGTGTGTGTGGTTAGAATCATTTCTTCGAAGAGAGTTTAGAATCCCACACAAAAAATCATACAACT